>OZ025785.1:0-142500 GCA_964019425.1 Flectonema sp. DT1601
AGGGAGGGTTGCCTGTCACAGGCGATCTCGGCCCTAGACGCGCCGCCGCCAGCAGAACGAACCGAGAAGGTGCTGGAGCAGATGCGCACCCTACACCCGAGGGCGAGCGGACCCCCATCGGCCACGGCAGGGCAGGAGGTGCAGATAGCAGAGGTGGAGCTGCTAGCATGCCTACGCTCCTTCCACAGGGGGTCGAGTGGAGGGCCTTCGGGCCTCGCGCCGCAACACCTGAAGGACGTGGTGGAGCGGGGTGAGGTGCCGGGGCTGGTAGCCTCGATCACGGAGGTGGTGAGGATTCTGGCGAACGGGAGGGCGCCGCGGGAAGTAGCGCCGCTGCTGGCGGGGGCGAACCTGACGGCGCTGGAGAAAGAAGGGAAGCCGGGGGAGCACCGGCCAGTCGCGGTGGGGGAAACATGGAGGCGGCTGGTGGCGAAGATCCTGTGCGGGGCATACAGGTCCCAGGCGAGGAGCTCGTTGCTAGAAGTGAGACAACTGGGAGTAGCGGTGTCGGGGGGAGTGGAGGCGGCGGTGCACACCCTGCATGAGTTCCGCGCGGAGCACGCGCTCTCGTCACAGAAAGTGTTCGTGAAGATAGACTTCTCGAACGCCTTCAACTGCGTGAAGAGGGGGGCGTTCCTGGATTCGACGAGGGATACCCTGCTGGAGAGCTGGGTCAGCTGGTGTTACGGAGCGCCGACGTGGTTGCTATTTGGGGACGAGAGGCTGAGCTCGGAGGAGGGTGCTCAGCAGGGGGATCCGTTGGGTCCCTTGCTGTTCTCGTTGGCAATCAAGCCGGCGCTGCAGAAGGTGTTAGAGGCGAAGCCGGAGTTGGCGTGCTTCTACCTGGACGATGGGCTGGTGGCGGGCACCCTGGAACAGGTGGACAAGGCCCTCCAAATCCTGCAGAAGGAGACGGCGGAGCTGGGGCTGACGCTGAGGCCGGACAAGTGCCAGACACACGTGCTCGACTCAGCCCAGAACACCCTGCCCATGGGGTGGGGGTTGGAGGGGATGAGACCCCCACTGTACAACGGGGACTTCCTGGGGGCACCGTTCGGGACGGATGAACACTGCCAGGAGTTCGTCGACAGGAAGGTGGCGCAGCTGGAGAAGAAAGCGGAGCTGCTAGCAGACCTGCAGGACCGGCAGGTGGCCATGGTGCTCCTAAGGCAATGCATGGGCTTCTGCAAGGTGACCCACCTGATGCGATGCTGCACGCATGGGAAAATGGACACCTCGATGCGGAAGGTGGACGAGCTGATGAGGTCCACGGCGAGCCGAGTGTTGGGCCTGACACTGGAGGGGCCAAAGTGGATGCAGGCACAACTGCCGACCCGGATGGGGGGATTGGGGCTGCGGTCATGTGCAGAGCACAGGGGAGCAGCACTACTGGGATCCCTGGAGTTAGTCCAAGGGGTGAGCAAGTCACTATGGGAGGGGTTCAAGGGTGTGCTGATGCCAGCACTGAAGAAGGGGTTGAACCTCGCCCTCCCGGAGGAGCTAAGGATAGAAGAAGACGGGCCCGGGCCGAACCCCCAGAGACTGTCCTCGGCGAAACTGGACCAGGTCAAGAGAGACTGCCTGCTGGCGGGGGCGGATGACCCGCGCGATAAAGGGAGGCTGCTCTCTCTGCGCATGGATAAGGCGAGCGCATGGCTGCAACAAGCAGATGAAGAGTGCGCGATGGACCCAGAGACGTTCAGGATCGCATGTGGGATGCGATTGGGCGCAGCGCTGTTCGCAGAAGGGGCAGTATGCAGGATATGCTCAGGCCCGCAGGATAGGCAGGGATACCATGCCTCGATCTGCATCAAGAACGGGCACGTGCACCAGCGACACGAGAGGGTGAAGGAGGAGTTCATCTCCATCTTTAAGCAGGCGGGATTGCCGCTGCTGAGAGAACCCAGCCACCTACTGGGACCCAACAAGCAGAGACCGGGGGACTGGTACTGCCAAGAGGGGCTGAGGGAGGGGAGAGGCAGAGCCTTCGACATCACGGTGGTAAACCCGGGGAAAATTAAAGTATATAAAACCCCGGGGCAAGCCGCGAGAGAAGCAGAGTCCCTGAAAGGGAACAAGTACGCGGAGCAGTGCACGAAACACGGGATTAATTTCTCGACAATCGCGCTGGAAGCGTACGGAGGGATGGGACGGGAAGCTGTGGGGACCCTGAAGAAGTTGGTGCAGATCTGCGCAACGAACTCGACGGTGCCACACCGGGAGATCGCGGGGGAGATGGCGAGGAGGATCTCGACATCGGTGGTAGTGGCGACGGCGGAAGCACTGAGAGCGAGGGAGGCGTCGGTGGCGATGGACTCGGTGAACCCATTGCCAAGGACGAAACCGCCGCCCGAGATGACGGAGAAGCCGACACCACAAGAGAGAGAACCAAGACCGAGAGCGGAAACGGAAGAGATCCAGCAGCCGGAAGCAATGTTGCAGTCGGCAGGACCGAACCCGACGATGAGTGGTTTGCCGAACATCGGGAACTCCTGCTACCTCAACGCGTCCGTACAGTGCCTGCTGAAGGGCACGGCACTGACACAAGTGCTGACGGGGAAGGAGGAAGTGGGGATGTCGGGCCTCCTGAGTGGAGTGGTCAAAGGGAGTGGGGAGTGCCTGGAGAAGCTGTCCAAGATGTTCGACCCGCTACAAGACAGGCGGCAGGGGGAGGTAGTAGGAACCCTGACGTCCATAGTAGACGCCCTGTTGGAGGAGAAGAAAGAGGAGTGCGAACCGTTGTTCTCGGCAGTACAGCTGAAACAGCTGGTCTGCACGGGATGTGCGGACGCCTCCGGATCGACGGATGAGTTGACGCTGATCCCACTGTGTGGCCGTACACCACAAGTGAGGCTTCAGCCGACGAAGGAGAGAGTCGAGCGGTCCTGCGAGAAGCTGTGCGGCAGCAATGAGGCCACGTTGGAAGAGAGTTTCGCCTCGCTCCCAAGCTCCTTGATCTTCCAGAGAGACAAGCAGGACACGCAAGGGTCCTTGGGATGGGAAGAGCGCTTCCAGGTGCAGGTCGGGGAGAGGGTGATGACGTACCAGCAAACGGGAGCGATCGCACACCTCGGGAGTGACAACGCGGGGCACTACGTGTCATACACGTGGGACGGAGTAGGCTGGCAGAAGCAAGACGACAAGGCAATAAGCCAAGTGTCGACAGAGGAGATCCACGGTACGAGACCAGTAGTAGTGGTCTACTCGAGGGTAGAGGGATCGACCCAAGAGGACGTCGGGGTGCCGGTGAGATGGATTCCGGTGGCGAACAAGGACCGGATGGAGGTACGCGAGGCACCGCCGTCGGAGGAGGACACCGCGGGGTACACGTCCAGGGAAGAGGCGGAGTGTGTCCTCCGGACGCGAGTAATAGGGGGGCAGGCACAGCGCAAGCTGCTCCTACTGGTATCGAGCGTCTGGAACGCGGAGATGGAGAAGCTGGGGGCGGCGGCATGCCTGATACACATGGGAACGCTCGACAGGAGGTTCACGTGGTCGGGCTGCCTACCGACATGGGACGAAGCGACGGCGGAGTACGTGGCAGCGCTGCTAGGGCTCAACGCGATCAGGGAGAGATCGCAACTGCTGGGGGGTGAGACACAGATCGAGGTGGTCACACCGCAGCAGGGGTGGGGAGTCGAGCAGCAGGAGGCGCTGAAGTTGGTAGCGCTCCCGTCGGTGATAGAACACCAGGTGACGGAAAGCCCCCGAGGGGTGGAGAACCTGGCCCTCTGGGAAGCGGAGTCGGCGGCGTGGGACGAGCCGGTGGAGCTCTCGGAGGACGGGCTCGACTACCTGGTGATCGAGCTGGAGATGAATCTGGGGCTGTCCCATTTGAGGGGAAAGACGGCGGAACCGGTTGAATCCCAGTCGCTCCCGGGAGGGTCGACGGCGTCAGGCGAAGACAGACCACGAGCCGAAGCGCCGGCCCAGGAGGAAGCGCGGACGACGGACGCACAAGGAGCGGAAGCAGTAGGGCTGAGAGACGAGCCAGCACAGGAAGTGGGACAACCCGAGGAAAAAGAGCACCCACCCCCCGACCCCCCGTCGAAGGAGGAGAAGCTGTATGCGGTGGCGGTGGGATGGAAACCGGGAGTGTATGCATCGTGGGAGGAGGCGAAGGCACAGACGGAAGGGTGCCCGAATGCGACACACCAGAGTTTCTCCTCCAGGAAGGAGGCGGACAGGTTTGTAGAGAGGTGGCAGCCGGAGACCAGGGAACCGACCCGGGCCACGGAGGGAGTCAGCCCACGTAAGTGGTACGCAGTGGCGAGGGGCAGGGCGGTAGGCCTGTTCCAATGCTGGAACGAGGCGAACTCGATGGTGTCAGGCTACGCGGCGGCGAGACACAAGAGTTTCGCAAGCAAGGGGGAGGCGGAGGGATACCTCCGAACCCACCTGCTGGGGGAGGTGGTGGGGGAAGTAGGGACGAGGTACACCTTGGTGTACGCGTGCGAGGTAGACCCGGTAACGGGCCGTCTGGGGGCGGCGGCGAGCTGGCTGGACACACACCGGTTCGAGGTGTTGGGCACATGGTCAGCTGGCCTGCCAGCGGGAGACACACACGGGGGGCGATACTTCGCAGCCCTGGTGGGGCTGGTAGCGGCCAAGGCGTGTGGAGGCCTCGTCCCAGCGGAGGCATCCCTGCTGCTGCGAGGAAGCACGACACACTGGTCGACGGACCAGAGAGAGGTGCTGGAGGAGGCGGATTTGATGGGGAGGCGTACGACGCTGGTGGAGATGCCAGAGGGGATGAGAACACACGCGACGGAGGAGGCGGAAAAAGCGGCGAAAGAGGGCTCGACCTCAGTGACGGAAGCCGTGATGAAGGTTTTCACAGAGGGGGCAACGAACTGCCTGGGACACGGGACACGGACGGGGAGTCCCTTCACGGTGCGGTGGGAGGGAAGACAACTGCGTCTGGAACCCCGGTACACGGAAGGGGGGACGGGATCGTCAGGCGGCCGAGAGTCGGTGGAAGGAGAAGACGCGAGGGTGGAGGGCCGAGACGAGCAGAGCCCGGTCCCAACCCCGAAGGGGGCTGTACAAAGGGTAGAGGCGGGAGTCCTGGAGTTGAGCTCGGAAGGGTCGGAGGGAGATGACGATAGATCATCCTCCCCAGCGACAGGGCAGGACGAAGGGAACGGTTCCATGTCGGGAGGCTCCTTGGGGAGTCCAGGGACGTCGGACATGGAAGCGGAAGAACAGACGGACGAAAGGGACCAGTCCGTAGACCCGTCGGCAGCAGAAACCTCAGGCGAAAACCATCACCTGGCCGAGGACCTGCAAGCCGAGAAGGGGGACGAGCTGGACGAGACGTCCCACCACTCAGGAGAGCCACCGTCGTCAGACGGCATGGACGGAGTGGAGGGGTTGGAGGACCTGGAAGACTCACAGTCGGAGATGGAAGTCGACGGAGAAAATGTGACGGAAGGGTCAGTAGTCCAGTACGTCGAGGAGACGTCAGAGGACGTGGTCCAAGTGGCAGAGTCGGACACAGAGGAGGAGGGATCGTCAGACTCCCAAATGACCATGACGGTCGATGAACAGGAATGGGAAGAGGGAGCGGCGCCCGAGGGGAACGCAGGTCAGATGGCCTGGATGCTGGGACTACACCCAGAAGGGGGGAACGCGGAAACACGACGGGAGGGCCAATCGGAGCCCCTTTCAAAGCTGGTGAACTCAGGCGAAACAAAACCAATGGCCGAGAGATCCAGTTTGGGGGCGAAGATGGGACCACGCGCAGTGGGTAGTGACGGGAGCGGGGAAGACGCAGAGAGATCGCCGGGCACGGTGTCGACACCGAGCACGAGAGGGAGGACGAAGTACAGAAAGGGAATGGAGGAGGAGAGGGAGGAGTGTGTGTCGCCGAAGACAAATACGGGAAGGGGACGCACGAGAGGCCGGAAGGCAAAGACGGGGGCAAAGGGGGCCGGAAAGGAGGACCCAAGTCCGCAGGTGTTGCAGGCGGAAATGGGAGAGTCCACCCCGAGCTCAGGTGAACGGCAGGCGAGGAGGAGGTACAGGAAGGGAGAAGAGAGGGAGAGGATAGAGGTTCTCTCCCCAGACCCGAGCAGGAAAGCGAAGAGGAAGAGACGCAAGCAGAAGGAACCGGAGCCAGTGGAGGGCACCACGAGGGAACAGGCGCCGCGGAGTTACAACAGGAAACCCACACTGCGTCGGGTAGGTAAGGGAGACACACCCGACACAATGGGGTACGCACACGGGCCCCCGGGCTCCCTGACCTCGTTCACGGACGCGGGCGTACGCCCGGAGCCGGCGGAACGAGACGGACAAGGTGTGGCAGGAGCAGAGTTGGTCACAAGGTCGTCGTCACAGAGTGAGAAAAGCACCCAAGGAGAGATGAGGGAGAGAGAAGGGGATCCAACGCGAAGGGTCCTGGACTTCTCGTCGAAAGGGGGAAGGCGCTAGGGACTCCACGAAGGAGGTCTCAAGAGCCGAGGAAAAGACAGAGCCAAGACCCCAGAGCCAACCCAAAACACATGGTAGAGGACGAGGGAGAACAAGAGCGGGAGCGAGGTTAGAAACGTGACCAAAGCCCCCGCGAAGCAGGAGACACAACCTGCAACCAGACCCCCCCAAAAAAAAAAAAAAACCCCGGTCAACGAGGCAAACTCGGACCAAAACATGCTTTTCACCCCCCCCAGGAAACACCGACCAGTGGAGCCAAAGGCCGCACACATATTATAAAAATCAAAGGCCGCCCCCCAACCCAAGAAAAGGATGAAAAACTTTCAAGCGAAAAAACTTGACGTCCGTACGCCCCAGAGATCAAAGGACGGACGACTCACACCCCCTTCTTTCGCCCCATTTTATTTACTGGTACAGCGACAAATGTAAAGCTGGGTAGACGACGAATTATCTTTTGTGCACAGAGACAAGGGATCCATGAGAACAAAGGATCAAGAGAAGAAGGGCACATTCCCCATCCCAAACCCAGAAACATGAGAACTCATTAAATTGAAGGGTCATGTCTTTTCAAGTCGAAAAATGCTTAAATGCTGAAGAAGACTGTCGTCCCCAGCTCGCGGGTTTTCCCTGTCGCTGTATGGCGAGACAACGATCAGAGTCAGTAGAAAGATTGTACAAATTTGTTGTATAATGAGAAAGGACAAAGAAAGTAGTTTCCATTTTATCTTCCCGAAAAAAAAAAAAAAAAAAAAAAAAAAAAAAAAAAAAAGGCACGGCGAGATGGCCGAGCGGTCTAAGGCGTTGCGTTAAGGCCGCAATCTCTTCGGAGGCGTGGGTTCAAACCCCACTCTCGTCAATTTTGCAATACAAACAATAACAGAATCCATGTCCTATTGTAGTCAGCTTCTGAAAAACCGGAAACATCGATAGAGGCGGGAACTCAATAAACCTGTTTCCCTTAAAGGAATAAAAAACATCAATCAGTGTCAAATACTTTGGTGGAAGGACATAACTTCAATTTGATGTGAGTCAACCTGCTGAAGAATGATAATTAAACTGCCCAGCTTTTGACGGTAGTGTAGTGGACTACCGTGGCTGTAACGGGTAACGGGGAATTAGGGTTCGATTCCGGAGAGGGAGCCTGAGAAACGGCTACTCAGACATTGTACGTTGCTTGGACACCAGGCAGCTGCAGCACTTGAATCGAATGCTCAACTCCATTCAATATTTCTTTCTGTGTCCCAACTCATCCTGTACTTCCCTTCTCTTTTATTTTTATTCAGAAACAACAATCAAGACATAATGTAAATCTGAAAGGAAAGGAATGACATCAACGATAAATAAATAAAAAGATACAATCTGGTAACCGTTCACTTAATAGTTGACATCATTCGAATGGTGTTTTTGATTCAAATGACATTTGACATCCTGGTGAGGTTCCGTAAGAGATTTATTACGAAGTTCTAAAGAATAGTGCATTGCCATATCTGGAATGCATTTTTAGGTGTAAAGGAAAATAAAAAAGTTCAACCTAATTAATTGGCTTTTTTGCTGTCACTAGAAGTCAGAAACCTATCCTTTGTGTGTTACTCAAAATTCCACAGGGGGGTGTGCCCAATATAGGGGGGTAGTACTTGGACCACTGCCTACTATATTGCTTGGACAACCCCTACTTACTGGTAACTTACTTAGGCATGGGACACAGTTACTAAGGCGAGACAACTTTCATAAGGCATTTCAATGGAGGACGCAGTCGGTCATGGAAGTCATAACCAACTTAGTTAATATGTGACTCGTCTACTGACACGGCTAACATAGCTGGCTAAGCTTCGTCTCGGTGCGGAGCCCCTGAAGAACCTCAGGGAACTTTTAGGGCAGCCACGCTATGCTGAGGACAGTGATGAGTTTGAGGATGGTTTAAAAAAAACTCGGACCAGAACATGCTTTTCACCCCCCCCCAGGAAACACCGACCAGTGGAGCCAAAGGCCGCACGCATATTATAAAAATCAAAGGCCTCCCCCCAACCCAAGAAAAGGATGAAAAACTTTCAAGCGAAAAAACTTGACGTCCGTACGCCCCAGAGACCAAAGGACGGACGACTCACACCCCCTTCTTTCGCCCCATTTTATTTACTGGTACAGCGACAAATGTAAAGCTGGGTAGACGACGAATTATCTTTTGTGCACAGAGACAAGGGATCCATGAGAACAAAGGATCAAGAGAAGAAGTGCACATTCCCCATCCCAAACCCAGAAACATGAGAACTCATTAAATTGAAGGACATGTCTTTTCAAGTCGAAAAAATGCTTAAATGCTGAAGAAGACTGTCGTCCCCAGCTCGCGGGTTTTCCCTGTCGCTGTATGTCGAGACAACGATCAGAGTCAGTAGAAAGATTGTACTAATTAACAGTATAATGAAAAAGGACGAAGAGAGTAGTTTCCATTTTATCTTCCCGAAAAAAAAAAAAAAAAAAAAAAAACACACAATGCTATTCTATTTAACACTAATTTGATTCTTTTTCAACGCTGCTATTTGTTATTTTCATTAAGAAAATGTTTTCTTTCATTATCATTTGAAAACATCCAACTTGCAAGGTATCAGTTGTTTTTGTGATTTCAATTCTCTGTTAAGACATGATAGCTGACAATAGTAGTAAAAAGAACCAATCATTGAAATAATATTTTCCGTACGAAATAACATTTTTAATTAGATTTGAACATCTCACAAGACGTCGTTGGAGTGATTTGGCCAACGTTACCTCCCACCACAGAGAATTTACCTTTCTCTCCCAAATAGTATTGCAATTCCAACTTGCCGTCTCTTTTACGCCACACTCGAAGGTTATCAGATGCTGTTACTATAACATTGCCATCAGATGAAACAGCGAAAGCGCGTACCTTCTTAGAATGGCCTTCTAATGTGTGTTTTACTACACCCTCAGAAGACACCAAAGTGATCCCTTTTCCATCAAAAGCTACAAAGTCATCGTTTCGAAGTCTAATCGGGAGGATGGAATCATAATGCAGAGAACATCCGACGGCTTCACCTGTTCCTGCCTTCCATTGAAAGACTTTACCATCGGAACTCCCAACAAGAAACTTCCCGCACTCCGAGAATGTGACGGCATCAACACTCTGCTCAGGTATCGTTAACTTATGTTTCAACGTGTCTGGTGAGAGAAGCAACACGTTCTTCCGAGTGGCACATGCTACGTTCCCTGCTGTGCATGCGATGTCCACAATTTCCCCAACTGAAGAACTGCTCTTACTCTTAGGCTGCAAGGTTTCGTTGAGGACTTCCAGTTTGTCTTTAGCTCCAACGAAGATTGACAACGATCCCCCCTCCTGGTAGGCAGCCATACATGAATAGGAAATATTATTCCTTGTATCGACTGTGGTCCAATCATCTGTTGAGAATAATTTGATTTCACTTCGTGTCATAGTGACGAGGTACGATGAACAGAGAGAGACAGAGACGACAGAAGGATCTTCTGAATTACTGCTGGCCCGCAGTCGACGGAGTTGAGCACCAGTTCGAAATTTCCAAATTATGACAAGGCCACCTTCACAGCCGCTTGCAAGCAGTTCTGAATAAATTGAAACGTGAGTGACATTCTGCTTGTGCCCTTGGTGGTGTACTGGTAAATAATCATCTTCACGTGTGTTCCACAATCGAACAGTGCGATCATTGTCGCTGTATCCCGAAGTGGTAATATATTCACCATTACTTGAGTATCTTATTGACATTACTTTACATCCATGTCCATGAAGTTTTTTGACGGGCTGCTTCGTTTGCAACCTAATTATTTCAACCTCATTGTCACCTCCCGACGCTAC
Source organism: Flectonema sp. DT1601 (assembly GCA_964019425.1). NCBI lineage: Eukaryota > Euglenozoa > Diplonemea > Diplonemida > Diplonemidae > Flectonema > Flectonema sp. DT1601. The sequence goes on from OZ025785.1 coordinate 10,271, forward strand.
GTAATTCCCACAAGTCGAAAGTGCCAGCCCACCGGCTTTCCCTAAAAAGTTCGTCCGCGGTTTGTACTCTTTATCCCAAATGTGAATGGTGAACACACTCGCATTTTCGCTCACCGAAGCAAAACTGATTTCATTGTTACTAACTCCCATCGGAAGAACTGCAATTTGCTGCGGAATACCAGAATCAATAACAGAATCAGTTATGATGAGTTCCTCATACGAATCCTCTCTTCGCCTCCATATCACGATTTCTTTACCCTGTGCACAAACTAAGTCACCCGATGAAGTGTATTTTATACTCTTTGCCGTTCCTCCCCTTTTTCTTGGGATTCTCTCATGATTTCCCCAAAATAGTTTTTGTTGATCATCCTTGACATCCCACACCATGACAGACGGCTTGCCTCCGTACTTTAGAGCAACTGCCAAGTGCGCATCATCAGGTGAGAAGACTAGGTCGTTAAGTAAGATATCCCCCTCTTCATGTTTAAGACAATTATACTTCCCTTCTTGGAATGGACTCCAGATAACCACTCTCGCAGAATGATTATTAGTACCTGCATGAGAGCAAGTAGCAAGTAGAATGTTTTTATCATCTTTCGCACTGTTACAAGCAATTCCACTTATAAACAACGGATGGTACTCACTCAGATTTATCTTCTTAACAACTTTCCCAGTAGCTGATGAGTACAATCCGACATGATTATTGAAAGCGGCGACGATGTATTCGCTGGATGACGTGAATATCGATTTCACTTTTGCATCAGTCACACTAATCGGAGGTACCCTCATATCAAACGTCGGATTATGAATTTCTGAATAGTCAAAATCGCAACGCATCATAAGGCACCTCTTGAAGTCACAATTGATGAGAAACGATCCTTCAAAATTCACTTCAACTAAACAACCACCACAAAAACTCACATCCTCCAGGTGCAGACCGGACAAATCTTCACCAAATAACGTGCAACCTGAAGAGACTAACAACGACAATGCGTTGCTGGCGATGGTACGTTCCTTCTCAACTTCCTTCTCAACTTTGGATGTCTTAACCAGAGGAAGTAATTTCTTACTCAACTCGTCGTGGTTTCCAATACTTTGTTGAATGAGTTTGTGCTGTTCTAAGATTCCTGGCTGGGTTTTCGAAAAGCGTAATTTCGACAGCATCTCCCTCAACTCATCTTCACCACATTTGGCAATGTGACTGGCAATTAGATATTCAGCCAACGTTTTGTGATGAAATCTTACAACACCCATCTCGTAGTACACGGGCAGAAATATCACCAGTCTCTCGAACTCGGCTATCTCTTTGTCGTCTTTGAAATAGTTTGACGCCTTTCCTCCCCAGTGCCCCTGTTGCAGCATACGACACGCCAGCATCTCTGCCATGCGTTTCACATCCGCAGATTTTATTAGTTTTTCTTTCTTTTCATCTTCCAACTGTTTCTTAATAAATCCATCGATAAACGCTTTGTAAACCGTGGATTTACTTGTCACCTGTTTGTTGATTTTGACTTTAGCTGTAACCTCCTTGCATTGATCAAAAGAAACCACCAGTATAGAATTACACATACCCCTTCGTGATGAGCCTTGATCGCCATATAGAGGAGCTGTGGGCTGCTCAGCTCATCCCAAACTCCTCGTTGCTTCAGGTTCTCAACATTTTTCTGATCCACATCTTCGTTGTGCGATATCATTTTTTCTCCAAACTCGTCCTTCTGTTCGGCACTAAAAGGACGCAGATAGTAAGAATTAGCATTCCTAAGGAGATCTTTCGGAGTGAGTTCTCGTCGGATGAAATTTTCAGTTCTGCTCGTGAGGATAACCCACGATTTTGACAACAGCAACGGGTTGAGTTTCAGTAAGTCGGTACCGGAGTCACCGACAACGTTTGCAGTTCCTTCATCAAAGGAATCAAGAACTATAACAACAGTGTAGGTGAATAGTTGTTTGATATCACAATCAGGTGGAAGCATATGCTTCACGATGTACTTGTCGATAGCATGCGGCTCGAATGCATTTCCGACACTTCCCATCGACACAAATATTGGGAAGTATTTCTCACTCAATTCTCTAATTAGTTTGACCCCCGCAGAAGTCTTCCCCCCTCCAGCCTCTGACTGCAGTACGAGTGGGGGTCGGTCGTCACTCTCAAGAAGGTCTTTAATCAATTCAGTTAAGCTGATGTCTTCAATTCTACATAAAGTTGGATCGACGTAACAACATTCGAATTTTTTAAAAACGAATTCGGCAAGAATAAACCACGCTTGACGCATGTGCTCCAACTGCTCCGATCTAGTCTGTGGTGGTTTACTTTCTTGTCTACCAACTAAAAAAACCAAAAATAAGGGACTGCAATAATAAACCGAGAAATTTGATGGAAGGTTCGGTAAACAATACACTCCTACAAAACATAGAGAACGTTCTAGTGTTTGATGCTCTTCGAGGAATATTTGTTGCAATTTTCGCAGAAAGCGGGTTTGCTTCATATAAAGATGGTCTGCGATAATAGAGTGAAGCCCATCCACATTCTCCTCCGTAAACCTTCTCCAGATGATTGATGTAAGAAAAAGTGCTTGAATTGAAGTTACGCATCCTTTGCTAATTCTTCATCACCAGAAACTCATCCAGTTTAAAAATAATGGCAACTGTCGATTCCCTGTCCTCTGTTTTGAGGAGCCATCAGAGGTTCATGGCGGTAAACAATACACTCCTACAAAACATGGAGAACGTTTGTATGTATTCCCATAGGCGCAATGTTTCTTGTTTAACATTATTCACAAGCATGTTATTATAAAGAAAAAGTTAAATTACACACCTTAACGAAATTAGTAATCCGCTCAATGCTTTGCAAAATGATGATGTCATTGGTGCATCCGAAAATTCGCAACGTGCTGGGATTGTACACCCACAAGACTCGGAAGGTGGCATCAGGCCCGAACAATGACTCTTGCTCACTTTTTCCATAAACGGATAGCGGAGCGATATTCGGAGCAAAACCGAAGACCGCTAACAAACAAGAACGTTCGCTTCCCATAAAACAGTTCGTGGCATCCACTTTCCGTGAAGTTGAAAAGAAATGATTAAACGACTTTATTTCACCTACTTCGAAATTATTTGCAGAAAATCGGTTGTCTCCCCTCCACAGTAAGTGGTGCTCTGAAGGAAATCTCTGCAATGCCTTCTGTAAATGATAAATAAGTGGTCTGAGATAGTCGACGTATTTTTTATTTTCATCATCTGTCTCGTTCAGTGCGAGGCCGTACATTGATTCCTTAATCTTAGAAGCGACGTAAAACTCTTGCGAAGTGTAACAAACGGTAGCGATTAACATCTCCAAGGCATCTGCTGGATCGCTGCCTATCAGACTAGCCATCCAAGGCGTAATTTCATTATTCTCCAAGTTTTTCCCAAATGTTGTTATCTTTTTTTGAATTTGCCTAACTACGTTGGCAAACTGATTTCGTTTCCACTTGAGGGGTGACAAGGGTGAACTGATTCCCTCTTCCTCGTTGGTAAACCATTTTATAATTTCGTTTTTCTTGGGAACGTAGTCGTCACTGAGAAAGTGATACACCCCACAGTTTGCAAATCTTTCTGAACTACACTGACGTGCACCACCCTCTTCGGGACTGTCGTATTCTGGCGCTTTTAGGCTTTTTTTTTCATTCCACTCTTTAATAAGTTTCTTTAAGATTCTGATGTTTTTTCCATACGACTTTAACAGTTCCTTCAACACCTCTACTGACAACCCTCCTTGAGCTCCGTTGACTAAAGGCGTTTCTTTTGATGAGTTCTCCTGTACTTTTGATTGTTCATCCATGTTTTTAATCAGTAATTGAGTCATGGCATTGTGACCACACCAACAAGATCCATGAAGACTGTTTGATCCTTCGGGAGTTGTTATTTTCAGGTCGTCCTTTACGGTTTCAGAGCTCTTAAGCCATTTCTCCATCAAGTCATGATTACCACTTCTGGCAACAATGTAAATCATAGGCCACTTAGACTTCCCAAAACATCTGCCGCTGGGGATCTCCATTTTCTTAAAATCTTCCCAGGAAACATATTCAATAAGGGAAGGCATCATTCTGTAACAGGATTTTTGTTCATCGCTCTCATCGTTGTTCAGAACTATGTCGAGTGCTCGTGCGCATTTGATTTTTTTATCTTCCTTACTCAGTTTGCTTAGAAGTATCTGAAGACATTCGCAATCACTTTTTTCTAAAGAGTAGACCACAGTTGAGACGTTAATCTCACCGCCAATTAGATTCAAAACCGTTTCCATCAACTTCGGGAAGTATCTGACTACGATATTTAATAATTCTTTCATAGTCTCGCTGTTATCCTTAAACTTATCAATCGCCCCATCATGTCTACCATACTTCGCAATGTGACTGGCAATTAGATATTCAGCCAACGTTTTGTGATGAAATCTTACAACACCCATCTCGTAGTACACGGGCAGAAATATCACCAGTCTCTCGAACTGCTCGGCTATCTCTTTGTTGTCTTTGAAAAAACTCGACGCCTTTCCTTCCCAGTGCCCTTGTTGCAGCATACGACACGCCAGCATCTCTGCCATGCGTTTCACATCCGCAATTTTTTCTGGTTCTTCTTTTTCGTCAGACAGCTGTTTCTTAAGCTGTTTCTTAATAAACCCGTCGATGAACTCTTCGTAATCTGCGGACGTACTTGTCACCTGTTCGTAACAATACTGGCGCTCCACTAGTTGCATAGCATCGAGGTGCTCTGTCATTTTGTTTTCCTGTAGAATTATTGTAATACGAATTAAAAGAACGGCAGTCTAAATAGAGCATCGCAGGGCTAATTCTGGTCCCTACTGGTTTCGCACACATAACGTTATTTACTCCAAGGGCCGGTTAATTAATATACAACTAATTCTGATAGCCAGCTGGTAATAATAAAATGATGGTTACGATGACCTCTCACTTATCGAATGACAGATCCAACTGTAGACGACATCACTGCATTCTCTTAATCCTTTGACACTGTTCTTAGTTAGTTTTGTATTCTCTAAGAAACAATATCCCATCATAGTCAGCCCCCGAAGACCCGAAACATCGATGGAGGTGAGGGACTCACAGTTACTTATAAAGTAATCGCCAACCCTCGTAACTTCACCCAAGGAAGACAAATCCACGCTAGTCAGAGACTTTGAATTTTTTAAGAACCCAAGTCCTATTGTATTCAGCTTCCGAAAACCGGATACATCGATAGAGGTCAGGGACTCACAGTTACTAATAAAGTTATTATCAATGCTTCTAACTTCACTCAAGGAAGACAAATCCACGCTAGTCAGACACTTTGAACCATGCAAGAACCCATGCCTTATTTTAGTGAGCTTCTGAAAACCGGAAACATCGATGGAGGTGAGTGACTCACAGTTACTCATAAAGTCATCGCCAACACTCGTTACCTTACTCAGACAGGATAAATCCACGTGAGTCAGAGACTGCAAGTTGTTCAAGAATTCGCAGGGGATGGCCGTCACATTGTGAAAAGAAGTGAAATCGATTGACGTCAGCGAGTCACAACTGTCTGACAGGAACTCTTGCTCAAATGCAGTGCAACGGCTGCAGTTGGTGAATGACAACCGACGGATAGAAGACGGAAGCATCTCAATACAATCACTAGAAAGGGTGCCTTCATCGTCGATATATTCTGAGGCATCGAGGACACACAACATGTCGGGATTTAGTCCGAACAAATTGTCAATTCGAGTACGAAGATGTGAAGTTCTCAACTCCTCCGCAGTCACAACACGTTCATACCGAGGCCATTTGTATGTTCTTTTCACAGTACCCCAGTTGCTCGAATCTTCCAGCTCACGGAGGATCTGGGCACCCCATGAGGTGTTGTCAAATTGGGATTTGACTTCTTCCTTCGACGAATGGGAGAGTCTCGGCCAGTCCAGCAACAGGAAGAGTTCCTTCCTGAGTTGGGCTGGGACACCCTCCTCTGTTTCACCCATGCCCAAGTAACCAATTTGAAGTGTGTTGAAATACTCATCCTCGTTCAGCATCCAAGGGAAGCAGGTGGACGAGAATACATTCCTCAGGTCATCTTCGACCAACTCCAACTTCCCGTCCCCCTTGAGATCAGCTTTAACAAACCCGATATCGGCACACTTCATGTCAGGATGCAAGGAAAGGGTTCCCAGTAATCGCGAGCTTCCTTCCACCAACTTCGCCGACTCCTTCTCCCTCGCCACCCGGTGTACTTCCTTGTACGTCGTCAATTCAGTCGCAGCCTCAGCATCCGTCATTCCAACCATGATCTCCTCCGACGATCTGAGAACTTCTGAAAAGCTGTCCATCAGCGCCCCCGACTCTTCCTTCCGACTCACCACTTCCACGAGCAGCTTCGCCATGAACCTCTGATGGCTCCTCAAAACAGAGGACAGGGAATCGACAGTTGCCATTTTCTTAAACTGGATGAGTTTCTGGTGATGAAGAATTAATTCAAAGGATACGTAACTTCAATTCAAGAATGAAGGAAAACTGCTTGTGAGTCAACTTCCCACTTGTCTGGAAACCACCTGAAGAATATCAGCGTGTGATGAATTAAAACTCCGACTTCGATACCATTGTACGCAAGAGACACCAGGCAGCTGCAGCACTCGAATTGAATGCTCAACTCAATTTTAATATTTCTTTCTTTGTGTCCCAACTCATATGAAGGCAGCTGTACTGCCCTTGGCTGTTGAAGTAAACAAACAATTACACAACTCACAAAAGGGATGAATAACATATCAACGGGAAGCTGTGTCCTGACTTCACTAAATGAATACATTTTGTTTTCTACTGTTGTAGTGATTCTCAAAGGGAAACCCATGCTGAGTGCAGGATTTCAGGTCTTTTAGAGGATGAAGCAGCGAGTCCTTTAAAATCATTCCAACGACATCACTGCAATCTTCCAATCCCTTGAAATCTTTCTCAGTCAGTTTTGTATGACTACTAAGATGATGAAAGTGGATGAACCAAACTAAAGTGTTGGATGTGATATTACAACAATCGGACAACAAATTAAATAAGCAGATGGATCCTTTGATTCGACTTAGTCAGTTTCGATAAAATTATTTTCCCCCAAAATTCACACCAAAATTACAGCAATCTTGATAAAACCCAAAAATTAAAATCGTACACCGCGAACAAAGTGATTTGATACAGAAATAGACAAAAAGTAATATATTCTATTCTGTTGGTTTTATTTATTTTATTTGTTCATGTTTTTTGTAATAAAGAGAATAATCGAACCTGTCCATTAAACCTTGCCCCATAGATACGGCTGCGAGTCTTGAAGAATATCATGAGGAGCTTTGTTCATCTTCATAACGGCTCGTTGCAGAAATTTCAATTCGTGAGACCCTGAGAAGGGATCTTTATCCTTTATGTACTGTCCTTGGCTGTTGAAGTAAATAAACAATTACACAACTTACTAGAGGATGAATCATAGATCAATTACATAAAGAATATAATTGAGCCTTTGATGTTATTCAGTAATTCCTGAGGGGTGAGGTATAATAAGGGTTAAAGAATCACTTGCATAAAGCTAGGCGCTGTTAGTCAGAAATCAGAAAACTCTTTACAAACACACACAAAATGTTGTTACTTTTTCAGTAGCATCCCTAATTAGAAAAACCACATACATATTCGGTTAAATCTGTTACTATGCCAGCCAGACAACAGCCAGGATATTAATTTCTCACACAGTCGCATCCGCAGCGTGGTACCGCAACAAGGAGCACACACTGCACGTTAAATGTCTACCCCGAATAAGAAAATAAAAGAGAAAAACTGTCGCGGGATTGTCATGTACGGTGACTAACAGCCGCGCAGTTGCCTGGAGAGGTAAGCAAAGTTAAATATCGGTCCAGGCTAAGGTTGCAGTGAAACTACTGTGCCGGTGTAAGGATCGGCTTTCTGAGCGTTTGTGGGGACCCACTCGACATCGGTTGGACACATTGATGTCATCCAACACCTTCCTCATCACTTTGATTGTTCGATGGAATTGATTCTTAATTTCCTCCTCCTCGTCAATGATATGCGAGCTTTCAACAGATTGACAGATGAACAGCAGCTGACAAAACTATTGAAAATCAAAATGCCAATTGACAACAATAATAATCACAAGTACCATGACTAATAACAATCAGCTACCTTCTGATTTCCACAGTTAGAGGTTACGGTATATTTTATGGAGTAGAATTTCTTTCAAATGTTATCAGAAGTTGATGACATACTTTAAGCCAAAATTTTGGGTCAAGTTCGAGTTCTGGTGGACAACTTTTTTTTGTAGGGAGTTGGCGTTTTCGCAAACTATTTTTGTAGAATAGAAGAGGTGTTCCCATAATAACAAAAAGAATCGTCAAACTCCACACGTACCTCAGAATTTTTGTTTTGATTGTGCGCAACTGGTACAAAATCCTAATAAAGGAATAGGTTAGTTAGTCTCAGTATTGGGTTGGTAGGTACAAAATAATAAAGCAGTGACTAAATAAAGCAAGATGATAAGCTTGTTACAACCTAAAACCAACCGGAAGAAGGTGTTGATCTTATATTTAAAAATATATTCAACTTCCCTTTTAACGACATCACTGCACTCCCCCAACCCCCTGACAACTTTCTTAGTCAGTTTTGTTTCCTTCAGGAAACTTCCTCCTATTTTGCTCACCTTCTTCAAACCGGAAACATCGATGGAGGTGAGGGACTCACAGTTATTAATAAAGTAATCGCCAACACTCGTAACTTCAGTCAAAGAAGACAAGTCTACGCAAGTCAGACACTTTGAATTATACAAGAATCCATCTCCTATTTTAGTCAGCTTCTTCAAACCGGAAACATCGATGGAGGTGAGGGACTCACAGCCTCTAATAAAGTCATCGCCAACACTCGTTACTTCACTCAAGGAAGACAAGTCTACGCTAGTCAGAGACTTTGAATTATGCAAGAATCCACTTCCTATTGTAGTCAGTTTCTGAAAACCTGAAACATCGATGGAGGTGAGGGACTCACAGTTATAAATAAAGTCATCGCCAACCCTAGTAACTTCACTCAAGGAAGACAAGTCTACGCTAGTCAGAGACTTTGAATTATGCAAGAATCCGCTTCCTATTTTAGTCAGTTTCTGAAAACCGGAAACATCGATGGAGGTGAGGGACTCACAGTTATAAATAAAGTAATTGCCAACACTCGTTGCTTCACTCAAGGAAGACAAATTTACGCTAGTCAGAGACTTTGAATTATGCAAGAATCCATCTCCTATTTTAGTCAGTTTCTGAAAACCGGAAACATCGATGGAGATGAGGGACTCACAGTTGCTAACAAAGTCGTCTCCAACACTTGTTACTTTACTCAGACAGGATAAATTAACGTGAGTCAGAGACTTCAAGTTGTTCAAGAACTTGCTGGGGATGATCGTCACATTGTGCAAAGAAGTGAAATCGATTGACGTCAGCGAGTCACAACTGTCTGACAGGAACTCTTGCTCAAATGCAGTGCAACGGCTGCAGTTGGTGATTGACAACCGACGGATGGAAGGTGGCAGCATGTCACAATCACCAGAAAGGGTGCCTTCATCGTCGATATATTCTGAGGCATCGAAGACATACAACATGTCGGGATTTTGTGTGAACAAAGCGTCAATTCGAGTATGAAGATGTGAAGTTTTCAACTCCTCCGCAGTCACAACACGTTCAGACCGAGGCAATTTGTATGTTCTTTTCACAGTACCCCAGTTGTTCGAATCTTCCAGCTCACGGAGGATCTCGGCACCCCATGAGGTGTTGTCAAATTGGGATTTCACTTCTTCCTTCGACGAATGGGAGAGTCTCGGCCAGTCCAGCAACAGGAAGAGTTCCTTCCTGAGTTGGGCTGGGACACCCTCCTCTGTTTCACCCATGCCCAAGTAACCAATTTGAAGTGTGTTGAAATACTCATCCTCGTTCAGCAGCCGAGGGAAGCAGGTGGACGAGAATACATTCCTCAGGTCATCTTCGACCAACTCCAACTTCCCGTCCCCCTTGAGATCAGCTTTAACAAACCCGATATCGGCACACTTCATGTCAGGATGCAAGGAAAGGGTTCCCAGTAATCGCGAGCTTCCTTCCACCAACTTCGCCGACTCCTTCTCCCTCGCCACCCGGTGTACTTCCTTGTACGTCGTCAATTCAGTCGCAGCCTCAGCATCCGTCATTCCAACCATGATCTCCTCCGACGATCTGAGAACGTCAGAAAAGCTGTCCATCAGCGCCCCCGACTCTTCCTTCCGACTCACTACTTCCACGAGCAGCTTCGCCATGAACCTCTGATGGCTCCTCAAAACAGAGGACAGGGAATCGACAGTTGCCATTTTCTTAAACTGGATGAGTTTCTGGTGATGAAGAATTAATTCAAGATGCGTAACTTCAATTCAAGAATGAAGGAAACTGCTGTGAGTCAACTTCCCACTTGTCTGGAAACCACCTGAAGAATATCAGCGTGTGATGAATTAAAACTCCGACTTCGATACCATTGTACGCAAGAGACACCAGGCTGCTGCAGCACTCGAATTGAATGCTCAACTTGATTCTAATATTTCCTTCTCGATGTCCCGATTCACACAGATGCCCACAGCACCAAAGAGAACCCGTCTCTTACTAAGATGATGCAAGTGGATGAACCAAACTAAAGTGTTGGATGTGATATTACAACAATCGGACAACAAATTAAATAAGCAGATGGATCCTTTGATTCGACTTAGTGTAATATATTCTAACGGCTCGTTGCAGAAATTTCAATTCGTGAGACCCTGAGAAGGGATCTTTATCCTTTATGTACTGTCCTTGGCTGTTGAAGTAAATAAACAATTACACAACTCACTAGAAGATGAATCATAGATCAATTACATAAAAAATATAATTGAGCCTTTGATCTTATTCAGTAATTCCTGAGGGGTGAGGTATAATAAGAGTTAAATAATCACGTCGCATCCCCAGCGTGGTACCGCAACAAGGAGCACACACTGCACGTTAAATGTCTACCCCGAATAAGAAAATAAAAGAGAAAAACTGTCGCGGGATTGTCATGTACGGTGACTAACAGCCGCGCAGTTGCCCGGAGAGGTAAGCAAAGTTAAATATCGGTCCAGGCTAAGGTTGCAGTGAAACTACTGTGCCGGTGTAAGGATCGGCTTTCTAAGCGTTCGTTGATCTAAGACATCTGTCTTGTGTACAAAAGTGTATTCTTGTTATTTTTAGCTATTTCTATTATGTGAGTCTCTCCGTAGACTTCGATGTAAAAACCCGATTCGTGGTTGTTGGATATCTAATTCGGGAATTCTCTTTATTATTTTTTTTTCAATTAAAAAAAAGTCAAAAATAATTTAAAATAAAACATCACCATCACCAGATCTATCAATATGAAGTACATCACAATTCCTTTCGGATTCAGGCTTGGGATGTTCCCTGTTCACTCGCCGTTACTGGGAGAATCGCTGTTGCTTTCTTTTCCTGTGCTGAGTGATATGCTTAAGTTCAGCACGTAGATCTTCAACTGCTGAGGTCGGTAAGAAGTGAGTCGCAATCACATTGGCCTCCCGTAACCACATCAAAATATATGAGATCCTCTTATCCTCTTATAATAATTCTTAATAATCGGTTGGACACATTGATGTCATCCAACACCTTCCTCATCACTTTGATTGTTCGATCTTTTAGTGGAATTGATTCTTAATTTCCTCCTTCTCGTCAATGATATGCGAGCTTTCAACAGATTGACAGATGAACAGCAGCTGACAAAACTATTGAACGTCCGAGTGGTAAGTTAAGGAAGTCATCAATGTAGCAGCAGGAGTTCCGAATACGGTATTTTCAATTCGAATAATTACTTTCAGTGAGTACAGTGACGGGAGCTAATTATTTACCAACTGGCTGAAGGTGGTCATCTCATATTTTAGAATAATATTATATTTAACTTCCGAAATTCCTTCTTAACGAAATCACTACATTCATACAATCCCCTGACAACTTTCTTAGTCAGTTTTGTTTCCTTCAGGAAACTTCTTCCTATTTTACTCACCTTCTTCAAACTGGAAACATCGAGTTGTTCAAGAACTTGCTGGGGATGGCCGTCACATTGTGCAAAGAAGTGAAATTGATTGACGTCAGCGAGTCACAACTGTCTGACAGGAACTCTTGCTCAAAAGCAGTGCAACGGCTGCAGTTGGTGAATGACAACCGACGGATGCAAGACGGAAGCATCTCAACACAATCACTAGAAAGGGTGCCTTCATCGTCGATATATTCTGAGGCATGTACTTTTCCTTGGCTTGTTAAGATTGTCATGGCAATGTTTAGGCTGGCAGAGCATACTGAACAGTAATAACCGAATAGGTCAGCTGTTGCAAAAAAGAGAAAGCGTGGGAGGAATAGAAAAGAAAGAAAAAAAAAGAAAACAAAGCCCGCGACCTAGAGATGGCGTTAAGAACCTCTCGTGTCAAAGAAAAACAACCAAAGAATGTTATAAAAGGGGTTTGGGGGAAGTACGCGACCTAAACAATCAAATGTTGTGAAGAACGAGACCTTGTCCTGAAGAATTTCAGGAAGGAGAATACTCGTTTAGCTTAACAGGGAATACTTTAATAGTTTTGAAATTTTATTATTTCTTGATTTTTCAATTTCGGGAAATTTTTTGTGTTGTGATCCGACATTACATTAACATTGAGGAATTGGAGGTTTGACCTTTTTTTTTTCTTTTTTTTCTGTATTTTTGTTTTTTCAAAATGAAAAATACAGAAATACAAATAAAATAAAAAAGAACAAGCCTTAACTAAGATTTATATTTTGACGTCAACCACAGTGAGTGCCAACTCTGGAATCTGTAGTGGTTTTTAAGAAAGCAGATTAATTTAGTTGATGACACTCTCATAGTTTCTGAATGGTAATTTTATTCTCTTCTCAACCCAACTCTATTCTAAATGCTAAAAAAAATCAGCGATCGACATTCTGTCAACATTCTCTCTTCATCAGCACAACAAGTATTTATTATTATGTTTCCTTTCATCAGTTTCTTAACAACAAAACCAAAGAATTCACTTATTCGGTCCATCAAGACGAATATAAAAAAATAACAAAATGTTGAAACTTCTAACTGGGATTGCTCTGTTAGTCTTCTGGTTCGGGTTCTTCATCGCTGGAGTTGATTACACGAATGACGGTAACGGCCCGACCACGCCTCCGTCTGTTAGGAGCCTAAAGATGGTTCTAAGAACCTCTCGCGTTATGCTGCCACGATCCTCAATTGGGTTGGTAGGTACAAAATAATAAAGCAGTGACTAAATAAAGCAAGATGATAAGCTTGTTACAACCTAAAACCAACTGGAAGAAGGTGTTGATCTTATATTTAAAAATATATTCAACTTCCCTTTTAACGACATCACTGCACTCCTCCAATCCCCCGACGACTTTCTTAGTCAGTTTTGTTCCTTCAGGAAACTTCTTCCTATTTCGGTCACCATCTTCAAACTGGAAACATCGATGGAGGTGAGGGACTCACAGCTATTAATAAAGTGATCGCCAACACTCGTAACTTCACTCAAGGAAGACAAATCCACGCTAGTCAGAGACCTTGAATTATGCAAGAACCCATGCCTTACTTTAGTGAGCTTCTGAAAACCGGAAACATCGATGGAGGTGAGGGACTCACAGTTACTAATAAAGTCATCACCAATGCTCGTAACTTCACTCAGAGAAGACATATCCACGCTAGTCAGACTCTTTGAATAACCTAAGAATCCACTTCCTATTTTAGTCACCTTCTTCAAACCGGAAACATCGATGGAGGTGAGGGACTCACAGTCAAAAAAAAAAAAAATAACCAGTGTTTAGGGGTTTGAATCCCATGGATCCCGTCGCTCAGGCGGTCCGGTGGAGAACCGGGTAGGGCACTGTGAACGAGTTGCGGTCCAGGTGGCGTCGGAAGGCCACCGCACCAACAGATTTGTTTCTTCGCACAACAGTAGCTTGGAGACCGTAAGAGACCCAAGGTGGTTCACAACCGCTCGAACAACCGCGTGTGAAGGAACAAGATTGAAAAGAAAAGAATATAAGAAAAGAAATGCCACACACAAAAAACGACGTAGTAAAGCAGAGAGGTAGGGGGAGGGATGGCCTCTTTCTCCACACATTGCATGGGAGCTCCCCGAGTAACTCGCGGGGCTGATACTGTTAATACATTTCAGGCGACCTGAACTTATAATCCCCCCATGCGTGAAAAGACTAAACGGGGGAAGTTTGAAGGAAATGGGGGTAAAGGGAAATCATGCCACTAAGGAAAAAATAAAAACCCGGTGGCCCCTGTGAGCTCTGGGTGCCTGAGTATCCCGGGCCGGATCACCTGACCTTCTGCTATGTTGTCCTTTTTTTTTTTTTTAAAGGTTAGGCTACGGAGGAAAATAAAACGGGGGTAAAAGAATACACAGCAACAACAATACGTCAGCACTCTAGTTACACACAAGGTGCATCCAGGTAACACCACGAGGAGGCGCGCTATCCGAGTTTCGTTACCCAGGTGAGGGACTCACAGTCATGAATAAAGTAATCTCCCACACTTGTTACTTCACTCAAGGAAGACAAATCTACGCTAGTCAGAGACTTTGAATTATACAAGAATCCATCTCCTATTTTAGTCAGCTTCTTCAAACCGGAAACATCGATGGAGGTTAGGGACTCGCAGTTATAAATAAAGCAATTGCCAACACTCGTTACTTACTCAGGGAAGATAAATTAACGTGAGTCAGAGACTTCAGGTTGTTCAAGAACTTGCTAGGGATGGCCGTCACATTGTACAAAGAAGTGAAATCGATTGACGTCAGCGAGTCACAACCGTCTGACAGGAACACTTGCTCAAAAGCAGTGCAACGGCTGCAGTTGGTGAATGACAACCGACGGATAGAAGACGGAAGCATCTCAATACAATCACTAGAAAGGGTGCCTTCATCGTCGATATATTCTGAGGCATCGAGGACACACAACATGTCGGGATTTAGTCCGAACAAATTGTCAATTCGAGTACGAAGATGTGAAGTTCTCAACTCCTCCGCAGTCACAACACGTTCATACCGAGGCCATTTGTATGTTCTTTTCACAGTACCCCAGTTGCTCGAATCTTCCAGCTCACGGAGGATCTCGGCACCCCATGAGGTGTTGTCAAATTGGGATTTGACTTCTTCCTTCGACGAATGGGAGAGTCTCGGCCAGTCCAGCAACAGGAAGAGTTCCTTCCTGAGTTGGGCTGGGACACCCTCCTCTGTTTCACCCATGCCCAAGTAACCAATTTGAAGTGTGTTGAAATACTCATCCTCGTTCAGCATCCAAGGGAAGCAGGTGGACGAGAATACATTCCTCAGGTCATCTTCGACCAACTCCAACTTCCCGTCCCCCTTGAGATCAGCTTTAACAAACCCGATATCGGCACACTTCATGTCAGGATGCAAGGAAAGGGTTCCCAGTAATCGCGAGCTTCCTTCCACCAACTTCGCCGACTCCTTCTCCCTCGCCACCCGGTGTACTTCCTTGTACGTCGTCAATTCAGTCGCAGCCTCAGCATCCGTCATTCCAACCATGATCTTCTCCGACGATCTGAGAACTTCTGAAAAGCTGTCCATCAGCGCCCGACTCCTCCTTCCGACTCACCACTTCCACGAGCAGCTTCGCCATGAACCTCTGATGGCTCCTCAAAACAGAGGACAGGGAATCGACAGTTGCCATTATTTTTAACTGGATGAGTTTCTGGTGATGAAGAATTAATTCAAAGGATACGTAACTTCAATTCAAGAATGAAGGAAACTGCTTGTGAGTCAACTTCCCACTTGTCTGGAAACCACTTGAAAATTATCAGCGTGTGATGAATTACTTCGATACCATTGTACATAAGAGACACCAAGGCAGCTGCAGCACTCGAATTGAATGCTCAACTCGATTCTAATATTTCTTTCTTTGTGTCCCAACTCATATGAAGGCAGCTGTACTGTCCTTGGCTGTTGAAGTAAACAAACAATTACACAACTCACAAAAGGGATGAATAACATATCAACGGGAAGCTGTGTCCTGACTTCACTAAATGAATACATTTTGTTTTCTACTGTTGTAGTGATTCTCAAAGGGAAAACCATGCTGAGTGCAGGATTTCAGGTCTTTTAGAGGATGAAGCAGCGAGTCCTTTAAAATCATTCCAACGACATCACTGCAATCTTCCAATCCCTTGAAATCTTTCTCAGTCAGTTTTGTATGAAATAAATAATTTTAGAGTTACTTTCTCATTGCGCTTATCTCCATTCGCGTAACATCACTACAGGAAGACAAATCTACGCTAGTCAGAGACTTTGAATTACGCAAGAATCCATATCCTATTTTAGTCAGCTTCCGAAAACCGGAAACATCGATGGAGGTGAGGGACTCACAGTTACTAATAAAGTTATTGCTAACACTCGTAACTTCTCTCAAGGAAGACAAATCCACGCTAGTCAGACGCTTTGAATTAAACAAGAAAAAGCTTCCTATTTTAGTCAACTTTTGAAAACCGGAAACATCGATGGAGGTGAGGGACTCACAGTTACTCATAAAGTCATCGCCAATGCTCGTGACTTCACTCAAGGAAGACAAATCCACGCTAGTCAGACACTTTGAACCATGTAAGAACCCATGCCTTATTTGAGTCAGCTTCTGAAGACCTGAAACATCGATGGAGGTTAGTGACTCACAGTTATAAATAAAGTAATTGCCAACACTCGTAACTTCACTCAAGGAAGACAAGTCTACGCTAGTCAGACACTTTGAATTATACAAGAATCCATCTCCTATTTTAGTGAGCTTCTGAAAACCGGAAACATCGATGGAGATGAGGGACTCACAGTTTCTAATAAAGTGATCGCCAACACTCGTTACTTCCCTCAGACCGGATAAATTAACGTGAGTCAGAGACTTCAAGTTGTTCAAGAACTTGCTGGGGATGGCCGTCACATTGTACAAAGAAGTGAAATCGATTGACGTCAGCGAAAAACAACTGTCTGACAGGAACTCTTGCTCAAAAGCAGTGCAACGGCCGCAGTTGGTGAATGACAACCGACGGATAGAAGACGGAAGCATCTCAACACAATCACTAAAAAGGGTGCCTTCATCGTCGATATATTCTGAGGCATCGAAGACACACAACATGTCGGGATTTTGTGTGAACAAAATGTCAATTCGAGTACGAAGATGTGAAGTCTTCAACTCCTCCGCAGTCACAACACGTTCAGGCCTCTTGTATGTTCTTTTCACAGTACCCCAGTTGTTCGAATCTTCCAGCTCACGGAGGATCTCGGCACCCCATGAGGTGTTGTCAAATTGGGATTTCACTTCTTCCTTCGACGAATGGGAGAGTCTCGGCCAGTCCAGCAACAGGAAGAGTTCCTTCCTGAGTTGGGCTGGGACACCCTCCTCTGTTTCACCCATGCCCAAGTAACCAATTTGAAGTGTGTTGAAATACTCATCCTCGTTCAGCATCCGAGGGAAGCAGGTGGACGAGAATACATTCCTCAGGTCATCTTCGACCAACTCCAACTTCCCGTCCCCCTTGAGATCAGCTTTAACAAACCCGATATCGGCACACTTCATGTCAGGATGCAAGGAAAGGGTTCCCAGTAATCGCGAGCTTCCTTCCACCAACTTCGCCGACTCCTTCTCCCTCGCCACCCGGTGTACTTCCTTGTACGTCGTCAATTCAGTCGCAGCCTCAGCATCCGTCATTCCATCCATGATCTCCTCCGACGATCTGAGAACGTCAGAAAAGCTGTCCATCAGCGCCCCCGACTCCTCCTTCCGACTCACCACTTCCACGAGCAGCTTCGCCATGAACCTCTGATGGCTCCTCAAAACAGAGGACAGGGAATCGACAGTTGTCATTATTTTAAACTGGATGAGTTTCTGGTGATGAAGAATTAATTCAAGATGCGTAACTTCAATTCAAGAATGAAGGAAAACTGCTTGTGAGTCAACTTCCCACTTGTCTGGAAACCACCTGAAGAATATCAGCGTGTGATGAATTAAAACTCCGACTTCGATACCATTGTACACAAGAGACACCAGGCAGCTGCAGTACTCGAATTGAATGCTCAACTCGATTCTAATATTTCTTTCTTTGTGTCCCAACTCATATGAAGGCAGCTGTACTGTCCTTGGCTGTTGAAGTAAACAAACAATTACACAACTCACAAAAGGGATGAATAACATATCAACGGGAAGCTGTGTCCTGACTTCACTAAATTAATACATTTTGTTTTCTCCTGTTGTAGTGATTCTTTGATTGTCTCACAGGCTGCTTCCTGAAACGAAAAACTACAAATCCCAATTCCCTCTCTTCATTTCTTTTAGTTCTTTCTTCTTTTTTTTTTTTATTTGTTTTTCTTTTTTTGAACCAAAACGAGGGTTTATATCTTCGTTGTGGCATAACAATCCACTACTGGTATTCCCCAAATGCAAATATTTTGAAGAAATATATAAAAATATTTATTATAGTGAGCGCCGCATAGAATATTACTTTTGTTGTTTGTACATTATACGTTTTTATATTTTGTTTTTGGTTTCTCTCTTGCTCTTCCCGCACACTCTCTCTCCTCTCTCTCTCTCTCTTTTCTTTAGAAAGCAGTAATAAAAATAGACAAAGAAAGAAATTCTGTATTGGCTTTATTTGAGTTTACGTTTTTTTTTAATTTTTGGTAACCGTATATCAGTGCATACTCATAATGACTGCAGCATCCCAACAGGAACTACAAACATTGTTAAGGAGAAAGAACAAAACAAAACACAGCAGGTGTGGGAGAATAGTCGTAGAGTGGGAGAACTTCTCTCACAAGAAGGGTTTGTCACCTAAATCCTCACAACTACCACCTGTAAAATTAAATCAGAACATTTTTCTTTTTTATAAAATGATTGTTAATCTGTACTTTACTTTATAGGCTTGTTTCCGTTTGCGTATAAAACAACGACAACGATTACAGTATCTTATTCTCTTGTTGAATGGGATAGGAATAACACAAAAATATCTTTTTCTTCTTTTCAAAGGTGCGCATGCGTGTTGTTTAAAAAAAAGAATTGGCTTTATCTTCAACTATACAGAAAATAATGATAACACTGATTTGTTTGTTTGTGCACGAAACCGTGAACCGACTTAAACTGATAAAGCTAAAGGAGGTTTACGTGTGCTGCCAACATTCTTTTTCGTTCTTACAATACTTGTTAAATGCAAAAAAAAAAAAAAAAGAGAAAACCATGCTGAGTGCAGGATTTCAGGTCTTTTAGAGGATGAAGCAGCGAGTCCTTTAAAATCATTCCAACGACATCACTGCAATCTTTCAATCCCTTGAAATCTTTCTCAGTCAGTTTGGTATGAAACAAATAATTTTAGAGTTACTTTCTCATTGCGCTTATCTCCATTCGCGCAACTTCACTACAGGAAGACAAGTCTACGCTAGTCAGAGACTTTGAATTACTCAAGAATCCATATCTTCCAATTTTAGTCAGCTTCTTCAAACCGGAAACATCGATGGAGGTGAGGGACTCACAGTTACTAATAAAGTTACTGTCAACACTCCTAACGTCTATCCAGGAAGACAAGTCTACGCTAGTCAGAGACTTTGAATTATGCAAGAATGAATATCCTATTGTAGTCAGCTTCCGAAAACCGGAAACATCGATGGAGGTGAGGGACTCACAGTTACTAATAAAGTTACTGCCAACACTCCTAACGTCTATCCAGGAAGACAAGTCTACGCTAGTCAGAGACTTTGAATTATACAAGAAAAAACTTCTTATTGAAGTCAACTTTTGAAAACCGGAAACATCGATGGAGGTGAGGGACTCACAGTTACTAATAAAGGCATCGCCAACACTCGTTACTTCACTCAAGGAAGACAAATCCACGCTAGTCAGAGACTTTGAATGATCTAAGAATGCATGTCCTACTGTAGTCAACTTCTGAAGACCTGAAACATCGATGGAGGTGAGAGACCCACAGCTAATAATAAACCAATCGCCAATGCACGTTACTTCACTCAAGGAAGACAAATCCACGCTAGTCAGAGACTTTGATTTATGCAAGAATCCTTTTGCTATTTTAGTCAGCTTCTGAAAACCGGAAACATCGATGGAGGTGAGGGACTCACAGTTGCTAACAAAGTAATCGCTAATGCTCGTTACTTCCCTCAGACAGGATAAATTAACGTGAGTCAGAGACTTCGAGTTGCTCAAGAAGTAGCTGGGGATGATCGTCACATTGTGCAAAGAAGTGAAATCGATTGACGTCAGCGAGTCACAACCGTCTGACAGGAACTCTTGCTCAAATGCAGTGCAACGGCTGCAGTTGGTGAATGACAACCGCCGGATGCAAGACGGAAGCATCTTAACACAATCACTAGAAAGGGTGCCTTCATCGTCGATATATTCTGAGGCATCGAAGACACACAACATGTCGGGATTTAGTCCGAACAAATTGTCAATTCGAGTACGAAGATGTGAAGTCTTCAACTCCTCCGCAGTCACAACACGTTCAGACCTCTTGTATATTCTTTTCACAGTACCCCAGTTGTTCGAATCTTCCAGCTCACGGAGGATCTCGGCACCCCATGAGGTGTTGTCAAATTGGGATTTCACTTCTTCCTTCGACGAATGGGAGAGTCTCGGCCAGTCCAGCAACAGGAAGAGTTCCTTCCTGAGTTGGGCTGGGACACCCTCCTCTGTTTCACCCATGCCCAAGTAACCAATTTGAAGTGTGTTGAAATACTCATCCTCGTTCAGCATCCGAGGGAAGCAGGTGGACGAGAATACATTCCTCAGGTCATCTTCGACCAACTCCAACTTCCCGTCCCCCTTGAGATCAGCTTTAACAAACCCGATATCGGCACACTTCATGTCAGGATGCAAGGAAAGGGTTCCCAGTAATCGCGAGCTTCCTTCCACCAACTTCGCCGACTCCTTCTCCCTCGCCACCCGGTGTACTTCCTTGTACGTCGTCAATTCAGTCGCAGCCTCAGCATCCGTCATTCCATCCATGATCTCCTCCGACGATCTGAGAACGTCAGAAAAGCTGTCCATCAGCGCCCCCGACTCCTCCTTCCGACTCACCACTTCCACGAGCAGCTTCGCCATGAACCTCTGATGGCTCCTCAAAACAGAGGACAGGGAATCGACAGTTGTCATTATTTTAAACTGGATGAGTTTCTGGTGATGAAGAATTAATTCAAGATGCGTAACTTCAATTCAAGAATGAAGGAAAACTGCTTGTGAGTCAACTTCCCACTTGTCTGGAAACCACCTGAAGAATATCAGCGTGTGATGAATTAAAACTCCGACTTCGATACCATTGTACACAAGAGACACCAGGCAGCTGCAGTACTCGAATTGAATGCTCAACTCGATTCTAATATTTCTTTCTTTGTGTCCCAACTCATATGAAGGCAGCTGTACTGTCCTTGGCTGTTGAAGTAAACAAACAATTACACAACTCACAAAAGGGATGAATAACATATCAACGGGAAGCTGTGTCCTGACTTCACTAAATTAATACATTTTGTTTTCTCCTGTTGTAGTGATTCTTTGATTGTCTCACAGGCTGCTTCCTGAAACGAAAAACTACAAATCCCAATTCCCTCTCTTCATTTCTTTTAGTTCTTTCTTCTTTTTTTTTTTTATTTGTTTTTCTTTTTTTGAACCAAAACGAGGGTTTATATCTTCGTTGTGGCATAACAATCCACTACTGGTATTCCCCAAATGCAAATATTTTGAAGAAATATATAAAAATATTTATTATAGTGAGCGCCGCATAGAATATTACTTTTGTTGTTTGTACATTATACGTTTTTATATTTTGTTTTTGGTTTCTCTCTTGCTCTTCCCGCACACTCTCTCTCCTCTCTCTCTCTCTCTTTTCTTTAGAAAGCAGTAATAAAAATAGACAAAGAAAGAAATTCTGTATTGGCTTTATTTGAGTTTACGTTTTTTTTTAATTTTTGGTAACCGTATATCAGTGCATACTCATAATGACTGCAGCATCCCAACAGGAACTACAAACATTGTTAAGGAGAAAGAACAAAACAAAACACAGCAGGTGTGGGAGAATAGTCGTAGAGTGGGAGAACTTCTCTCACAAGAAGGGTTTGTCACCTAAATCCTCACAACTACCACCTGTAAAATTAAATCAGAACATTTTTCTTTTTTATAAAATGATTGTTAATCTGTACTTTACTTTATAGGCTTGTTTCCGTTTGCGTATAAAACAACGACAACGATTACAGTATCTTATTCTCTTGTTGAATGGGATAGGAATAACACAAAAATATCTTTTTCTTCTTTTCAAAGGTGCGCATGCGTGTTGTTTAAAAAAAAGAATTGGCTTTATCTTCAACTATACAGAAAATAATGATAACACTGATTTGTTTGTTTGTGCACGAAACCGTGAACCGACTTAAACTGATAAAGCTAAAGGAGGTTTACGTGTGCTGCCAACATTCTTTTTCGTTCTTACAATACTTGTTAAATGCAAAAAAAAAAAAAAAAGAGAAAACCATGCTGAGTGCAGGATTTCAGGTCTTTTAGAGGATGAAGCAGCGAGTCCTTTAAAATCATTCCAACGACATCACTGCAATCTTTCAATCCCTTGAAATCTTTCTCAGTCAGTTTGGTATGAAACAAATAATTTTAGAGTTACTTTCTCATTGCGCTTATCTCCATTCGCGCAACTTCACTACAGGAAGACAAGTCTACGCTAGTCAGAGACTTTGAATTACTCAAGAATCCATATCTTCCAATTTTAGTCAGCTTCTTCAAACCGGAAACATCGATGGAGGTGAGGGACTCACAGTTACTAATAAAGTTACTGTCAACACTCCTAACGTCTATCCAGGAAGACAAGTCTACGCTAGTCAGAGACTTTGAATTATGCAAGAATGAATATCCTATTGTAGTCAGCTTCCGAAAACCGGAAACATCGATGGAGGTGAGGGACTCACAGTTACTAATAAAGTTACTGCCAACACTCCTAACGTCTATCCAGGAAGACAAGTCTACGCTAGTCAGAGACTTTGAATTATACAAGAAAAAACTTCTTATTGAAGTCAACTTTTGAAAACCGGAAACATCGATGGAGGTGAGGGACTCACAGTTACTAATAAAGGCATCGCCAACACTCGTTACTTCACTCAAGGAAGACAAATCCACGCTAGTCAGAGACTTTGAATGATCTAAGAATGCATGTCCTACTGTAGTCAACTTCTGAAGACCTGAAACATCGATGGAGGTGAGAGACCCACAGCTAATAATAAACCAATCGCCAATGCACGTTACTTCACTCAAGGAAGACAAATCCACGCTAGTCAGAGACTTTGATTTATGCAAGAATCCTTTTGCTATTTTAGTCAGCTTCTGAAAACCGGAAACATCGATGGAGGTGAGGGACTCACAGTTGCTAACAAAGTAATCGCTAATGCTCGTTACTTCCCTCAGACAGGATAAATTAACGTGAGTCAGAGACTTCGAGTTGCTCAAGAAGTAGCTGGGGATGATCGTCACATTGTGCAAAGAAGTGAAATCGATTGACGTCAGCGAGTCACAACCGTCTGACAGGAACTCTTGCTCAAATGCAGTGCAACGGCTGCAGTTGGTGAATGACAACCGCCGGATGCAAGACGGAAGCATCTTAACACAATCACTAGAAAGGGTGCCTTCATCGTCGATATATTCTGAGGCATCGAAGACACACAACATGTCGGGATTTAGTCCGAACAAATTGTCAATTCGAGTACGAAGATGTGAAGTCTTCAACTCCTCCGCAGTCACAACACGTTCAGACCTCTTGTATATTCTTTTCACAGTACCCCAGTTGTTCGAATCTTCCAGCTCACGGAGGATCTCGGCACCCCATGAGGTGTTGTCAAATTGGGATTTCACTTCTTCCTTCGACGAATGGGAGAGTCTCGGCCAGTCCAGCAACAGGAAGAGTTCCTTCCTGAGTTGGGCTGGGACACCCTCCTCTGTTTCACCCATGCCCAAGTAACCAATTTGAAGTGTGTTGAAATACTCATCCTCGTTCAGCATCCGAGGGAAGCAGGTGGACGAGAATACATTCCTCAGGTCATCTTCGACCAACTCCAACTTCCCGTCCCCCTTGAGATCAGCTTTAACAAACCCGATATCGGCACACTTCATGTCAGGATGCAAGGAAAGGGTTCCCAGTAATCGCGAGCTTCCTTCCACCAACTTCGCCGACTCCTTCTCCCTCGCCACCCGGTGTACTTCCTTGTACGTCGTCAATTCAGTCGCAGCCTCAGCATCCGTCATTCCATCCATGATCTCCTCCGACGATCTGAGAACGTCAGAAAAGCTGTCCATCAGCGCCCCCGACTCCTCCTTCCGACTCACCACTTCCACGAGCAGCTTCGCCATGAACCTCTGATGGCTCCTCAAAACAGAGGACAGGGAATCGACAGTTGTCATTATTTTAAACTGGATGAGTTTCTGGTGATGAAGAATTAATTCAAGATGCGTAACTTCAATTCAAGAATGAAGGAAAACTGCTTGTGAGTCAACTTCCCACTTGTCTGGAAACCACCTGAAGAATATCAGCGTGTGATGAATTAAAACTCCGACTTCGATACCATTGTACACAAGAGACACCAGGCAGCTGCAGTACTCGAATTGAATGCTCAACTCGATTCTAATATTTCTTTCTTTGTGTCCCAACTCATATGAAGGCAGCTGTACTGTCCTTGGCTGTTGAAGTAAACAAACAATTACACAACTCACAAAAGGGATGAATAACATATCAACGGGAAGCTGTGTCCTGACTTCACTAAATTAATACATTTTGTTTTCTCCTGTTGTAGTGATTCTTTGATTGTCTCACAGGCTGCTTCCTGAAACGAAAAACTACAAATCCCAATTCCCTCTCTTCATTTCTTTTAGTTCTTTCTTCTTTTTTTTTTTTATTTGTTTTTCTTTTTTTGAACCAAAACGAGGGTTTATATCTTCGTTGTGGCATAACAATCCACTACTGGTATTCCCCAAATGCAAATATTTTGAAGAAATATATAAAAATATTTATTATAGTGAGCGCCGCATAGAATATTACTTTTGTTGTTTGTACATTATACGTTTTTATATTTTGTTTTTGGTTTCTCTCTTGCTCTTCCCGCACACTCTCTCTCCTCTCTCTCTCTCTCTTTTCTTTAGAAAGCAGTAATAAAAATAGACAAAGAAAGAAATTCTGTATTGGCTTTATTTGAGTTTACGTTTTTTTTTAATTTTTGGTAACCGTATATCAGTGCATACTCATAATGACTGCAGCATCCCAACAGGAACTACAAACATTGTTAAGGAGAAAGAACAAAACAAAACACAGCAGGTGTGGGAGAATAGTCGTAGAGTGGGAGAACTTCTCTCACAAGAAGGGTTTGTCACCTAAATCCTCACAACTACCACCTGTAAAATTAAATCAGAACATTTTTCTTTTTTATAAAATGATTGTTAATCTGTACTTTACTTTATAGGCTTGTTTCCGTTTGCGTATAAAACAACGACAACGATTACAGTATCTTATTCTCTTGTTGAATGGGATAGGAATAACACAAAAATATCTTTTTCTTCTTTTCAAAGGTGCGCATGCGTGTTGTTTAAAAAAAAGAATTGGCTTTATCTTCAACTATACAGAAAATAATGATAACACTGATTTGTTTGTTTGTGCACGAAACCGTGAACCGACTTAAACTGATAAAGCTAAAGGAGGTTTACGTGTGCTGCCAACATTCTTTTTCGTTCTTACAATACTTGTTAAATGCAAAAAAAAAAAAAAAAGAGAAAACCATGCTGAGTGCAGGATTTCAGGTCTTTTAGAGGATGAAGCAGCGAGTCCTTTAAAATCATTCCAACGACATCACTGCAATCTTTCAATCCCTTGAAATCTTTCTCAGTCAGTTTGGTATGAAACAAATAATTTTAGAGTTACTTTCTCATTGCGCTTATCTCCATTCGCGCAACTTCACTACAGGAAGACAAGTCTACGCTAGTCAGAGACTTTGAATTACTCAAGAATCCATATCTTCCAATTTTAGTCAGCTTCTTCAAACCGGAAACATCGATGGAGGTGAGGGACTCACAGTTACTAATAAAGTTACTGTCAACACTCCTAACGTCTATCCAGGAAGACAAGTCTACGCTAGTCAGAGACTTTGAATTATGCAAGAATGAATATCCTATTGTAGTCAGCTTCCGAAAACCGGAAACATCGATGGAGGTGAGGGACTCACAGTTACTAATAAAGTTACTGCCAACACTCCTAACGTCTATCCAGGAAGACAAGTCTACGCTAGTCAGAGACTTTGAATTATACAAGAAAAAACTTCTTATTGAAGTCAACTTTTGAAAACCGGAAACATCGATGGAGGTGAGGGACTCACAGTTACTAATAAAGGCATCGCCAACACTCGTTACTTCACTCAAGGAAGACAAATCCACGCTAGTCAGAGACTTTGAATGATCTAAGAATGCATGTCCTACTGTAGTCAACTTCTGAAGACCTGAAACATCGATGGAGGTGAGAGACCCACAGCTAATAATAAACCAATCGCCAATGCACGTTACTTCACTCAAGGAAGACAAATCCACGCTAGTCAGAGACTTTGATTTATGCAAGAATCCTTTTGCTATTTTAGTCAGCTTCTGAAAACCGGAAACATCGATGGAGGTGAGGGACTCACAGTTGCTAACAAAGTAATCGCTAATGCTCGTTACTTCCCTCAGACAGGATAAATTAACGTGAGTCAGAGACTTCGAGTTGCTCAAGAAGTAGCTGGGGATGATCGTCACATTGTGCAAAGAAGTGAAATCGATTGACGTCAGCGAGTCACAACCGTCTGACAGGAACTCTTGCTCAAATGCAGTGCAACGGCTGCAGTTGGTGAATGACAACCGCCGGATGCAAGACGGAAGCATCTTAACACAATCACTAGAAAGGGTGCCTTCATCGTCGATATATTCTGAGGCATCGAAGACACACAACATGTCGGGATTTAGTCCGAACAAATTGTCAATTCGAGTACGAAGATGTGAAGTCTTCAACTCCTCCGCAGTCACAACACGTTCAGACCTCTTGTATATTCTTTTCACAGTACCCCAGTTGTTCGAATCTTCCAGCTCACGGAGGATCTCGGCACCCCATGAGGTGTTGTCAAATTGGGATTTCACTTCTTCCTTCGACGAATGGGAGAGTCTCGGCCAGTCCAGCAACAGGAAGAGTTCCTTCCTGAGTTGGGCTGGGACACCCTCCTCTGTTTCACCCATGCCCAAGTAACCAATTTGAAGTGTGTTGAAATACTCATCCTCGTT
This sequence comes from Flectonema sp. DT1601, assembly GCA_964019425.1. Classification (NCBI taxonomy): domain Eukaryota; phylum Euglenozoa; class Diplonemea; order Diplonemida; family Diplonemidae; genus Flectonema; species Flectonema sp. DT1601. The sequence continues at coordinate 37,677 of OZ025785.1, forward strand.
CAGCATCCGAGGGAAGCAGGTGGACGAGAATACATTCCTCAGGTCATCTTCGACCAACTCCAACTTCCCGTCCCCCTTGAGATCAGCTTTAACAAACCCGATATCGGCACACTTCATGTCAGGATGCAAGGAAAGGGTTCCCAGTAATCGCGAGCTTCCTTCCACCAACTTCGCCGACTCCTTCTCCCTCGCCACCCGGTGTACTTCCTTGTACGTCGTCAATTCAGTCGCAGCCTCAGCATCCGTCATTCCATCCATGATCTCCTCCGACGATCTGAGAACGTCAGAAAAGCTGTCCATCAGCGCCCCCGACTCCTCCTTCCGACTCACCACTTCCACGAGCAGCTTCGCCATGAACCTCTGATGGCTCCTCAAAACAGAGGACAGGGAATCGACAGTTGTCATTATTTTAAACTGGATGAGTTTCTGGTGATGAAGAATTAATTCAAGATGCGTAACTTCAATTCAAGAATGAAGGAAAACTGCTTGTGAGTCAACTTCCCACTTGTCTGGAAACCACCTGAAGAATATCAGCGTGTGATGAATTAAAACTCCGACTTCGATACCATTGTACACAAGAGACACCAGGCAGCTGCAGTACTCGAATTGAATGCTCAACTCGATTCTAATATTTCTTTCTTTGTGTCCCAACTCATATGAAGGCAGCTGTACTGTCCTTGGCTGTTGAAGTAAACAAGTTAGTTAGTTAGTTAGCGAGTCCGACATACAATCGAGTACCGGTTAGCTAGACACAACAGGGTGGAACGGTTAACCACCTGTGAGTCCCCAATACTACGACTTTATGTCAAACCTAATCCCTGAGAGGATCACTTTTTTAGCTCCAGCGAGGAATTCTAATGTTCGAGAGACCCGAATTCCTCAATGCTTCGGCCTTGACCGGTTCGCTAGCAAATTAACAGAGTTTGGGGAGGGGAAAGGAAGATGATAATGATAATGATAAAACGAAGAAAACAAAATAAAATAAAATAAAAAAAAAAAATAAAATAAAATAAAATAAAATAAAATAAATCAATAAATAAACAAAATAAAGGAAGGGGATAGAGAATTCAGATCTGTTGAATAATAGTAATCCTGGATGATTTTGACTGCTACTGATGTTGATTTAAGTGAATACTGCCAAAGTCACATGCCAAGGGATATATCGATATAGGACCTAGTAGGAGGTCCACGGACCCTGTGGTCAAACCATTTGGGATCAATTCTTTTGTAGTCGGCGTAGTGGATCTTATTCAAAAGATCTGTGAATTGCGTTCCCACGATACCGAGGTAGCAATACAGTTCCACTGTCCATAGATGTTCATGTATCTCCTTGATATCGGTGCAGTCGTATGCTTGCGTGATGGCCTGCATGACTTCGGTCGTGTCATTCGGGGATAACTTTGGAAGTTTGGAGTACCTGTTGAGGTGCCACAGTAGTTTCTGTCTTGGTATGGCTACACGTAGCGGGAAACTCATTAAGTAGATGTTCAACTCCTTCAGCATGGCGGCCAAAAATGGTTGGTTGTCGGTTTCGAAGAAGGTATGATGATGCTGGCCTACATTTTCCGTATTATCTATCGGAAGAATTGGGAAGAACTTTCGAACTATCGGACTCACTCCCTTGCACTTAGAGAGGAGGTGGTGTGCATCTGTTTCGGTGTGATCACAGAATTGGCAATCGGTTAGGCCCAAACCTGGCAGCTTAACTAATTTGTGGTGGCCAGTGCGTATTTGTGCAATACTCACTTCGTCCTCCCGAGAGATTTCAGGATGAAACTTCTGTACTCTCCCAGCTGACGTAGCTAAGCAGTGTACGTGCATTGTGTCGCGGGATCTGAGCCATTCTCTTCTCACCTGGCTGATTATGGAACATTGGGCCATGCGGTAGTCGAACTCAACTTCCGTGAGCGGCAGGTCGGAAGCCGCCGCTTTGGAGGCTAGGTTGTCCGCCAATTCATTCCCTATCACACCACAGTGTGAGGGTACAAATTGAACTGATATCGGACGGTTAAGTGAGGATATCAGTTTAAATATCTCGCTGTTAGTACGCGAGGATTGGCATAGGTAGCCTTTAGCCAGGCTACTTAGCGACGACTGGCTGTCCGATATGACGTGAACGCGGCCATATGGGAGCCGTGCTGAGTTCTCGCGGATGAGATCAAGGGCTGAGATTAGTGCGCGCTGTTCGGCGTTGTAAATCATGAGTGACGGATGGTAGCGTTGTTGCTTCTTGTAGCACTTGTTCCGGACGACGAGTACTGCTGCGTTGCCACAGTGGTAATTGCCATCCTTGTCCTCAAAATACGAAGCATCAGTGTATACTCTGGCAACTGCCGGCGGAAGAGACTCCAACGAAGCGATGGCAAATTTGAGGTTGAGTCCCGAGTCCTGTGACTTTCTGAAATCTCTGTTAGGTATAATTGTTACGTTGGGTGGTGTTAACCACGGTGCTTGGTAATGTTGTAAATACATCTGCGATCTAAGTCGGGGTGTTGGATAGCGTCTAGATGAACGCGAGGCTGAAGCTTCCCACGGAGTCTCCTCTTTGTTGCCTTTGAAGAGACCCCATGTCGGTAGATTATCATTGTATCGCTGGAATCGTTCATAGCACAGTGCTAGGGACTTAGTTAGATGTTGCTGAAACGGTAGAATATCTGACTCAACTGATACTGCTGAGGTCGACGCCGATTGGGAGCAGCCCGTTAGTCTCAACATGAGTTTCCTGTGGACCGTGCTTACGTGTGTCCATGATTTCTCGCGGAGGAATGGGGCGTATGCGGCAAGGCCGTGGAATGCCCTAGCTAGTACCAAACCATTCACCAGTTGTCTCAAAGTTTCCGTCTTGATCCTGAAGGATGAGATCATCTTTAGAAGACCAATTCCACGCTTCAGTGTGCTTTCCATTTTGTTCAATTGTGGAATAAAGGAGAGACGGTCGTCGATCAACACACCCAGATATCTCGCTTGTTCCACGCGCCTAAGAGGCTTGGCTGTAGTCATCGTTAGTGCCTTCTTACTCACTCTGCTTCGAAATTCTGAACGAGTCGACACCTTCCTTCCGTTTACAGTTAGGGGAAAGGTTGTTCCTCCATCGCGATTCAGTTGTGCTCCAGGTCCTATGTCTAAATCATCTAAAAGGTCCATCGGACTCGAAATGGACTCCAGTTTTATAGTTGATGGAAGATACAGTCTAGGGAATCTACAGAGCCCCCTGCCAGGGTCAAACCGTGTGCCAATGGCTAGAAACTCCGTCTTCTCTATTGACAGACTCATTTCTGAGTCTACTAGCCAGCCCTCCACTTGCCGTATTGCCTCATTGGCTTTATCCTCCAGATCACCAACTTTCGTACTGCTAACAAATATTGATAGGTCGTCAGCATATAGAAGCTTCAGATCGGCACTCTTGATCGACTGTGGTAGGGAGTTGACGTATAGTCTGAAGAGGAGAGGTCCAAGGATGCTACCTTGCGGGACACCTTTGTTACATTTGACCCTCTTCGAGAAGGATTCGCCATATTGCAGACGGGCCGACCGGTGAGTTAAGAAATCGGAGATCCATCTAACGAAAGGCAACGGTAGGAGTGGTTTGAGTCTTGCGATTAACTTATTATGATTAACATTATCAAATGCACCTGAGATGTCAAAGAACAGCAAAACCCCACATCTGTTAAAATCGCTTCTTACTTCGGATGCTGCATTTGTTAAGACTGCAATGTTTTCTTCAGTAGTCCTGCCTGGGACGAAACCAGCTTGATTGGGGTCAAGGTTACCTTCCAAAATGTGCTCCAGCCGCCGGAGGATCAGAGATTCAATGAATTTAGCCACAGTTGATGTCATCGAAATAGGACGGTACGACGATGGTTCCACTGGATCTTTTCCATTCCCTTTGAGAAATGGAATTACGTTTGCTTCTTTAAAACAATCTGGCAGAATGCCGCGCTGTAGTGACCAGTTGGCAATCCTGAGTAGGACCTCCTTCATCCCGGTTCCTAAGTGTAGAATCATGTTATTCGTGATTGCGTCAGGTCCCGCACTATCGGTCTTCCTGAGCGAGTGGAGAACGGCCTGGGCTTCTTCCAAAGAGAAGGGTTTACACTCAGGGATTTCGAGGTCTTCTGGTTTTACTGTTGGGGACTGTGATCTGCCTACATCGTTACTTGAGGGGAAAAAACGTTCCAACAGCGTCTTCAGCGGGGCTTGTGGTTTTGGAAACCACCTGAAGAATATCAGCGTGTGATGAATTAAAACTCCGACTTCGATACCATTGTACACAAGAGACACCAGGCAGCTGCAGTACTCGAATTGAATGCTCAACTCGATTCTAATATTTCTTTCTTTGTGTCCCAACTCATATGAAGGCAGCTGTACTGTCCTTGGCTGTTGAAGTAAACAAACAATTACACAACTCACAAAAGGGATGAATAACATATCAACGGGAAGCTGTGTCCTGACTTCACTAAATTAATACATTTTGTTTTCTCCTGTTGTAGTGATTCTTTGATTGTCTCACAGGCTGCTTCCTGAAACGAAAAACTACAAATCCCAATTCCCTCTCTTCATTTCTTTTAGTTCTTTCTTCTTTTTTTTTTTTATTTGTTTTTCTTTTTTTGAACCAAAACGAGGGTTTATATCTTCGTTGTGGCATAACAATCCACTACTGGTATTCCCCAAATGCAAATATTTTGAAGAAATATATAAAAATATTTATTATAGTGAGCGCCGCATAGAATATTACTTTTGTTGTTTGTACATTATACGTTTTTATATTTTGTTTTTGGTTTCTCTCTTGCTCTTCCCGCACACTCTCTCTCCTCTCTCTCTCTCTCTTTTCTTTAGAAAGCAGTAATAAAAATAGACAAAGAAAGAAATTCTGTATTGGCTTTATTTGAGTTTACGTTTTTTTTTAATTTTTGGTAACCGTATATCAGTGCATACTCATAATGACTGCAGCATCCCAACAGGAACTACAAACATTGTTAAGGAGAAAGAACAAAACAAAACACAGCAGGTGTGGGAGAATAGTCGTAGAGTGGGAGAACTTCTCTCACAAGAAGGGTTTGTCACCTAAATCCTCACAACTACCACCTGTAAAATTAAATCAGAACATTTTTCTTTTTTATAAAATGATTGTTAATCTGTACTTTACTTTATAGGCTTGTTTCCGTTTGCGTATAAAACAACGACAACGATTACAGTATCTTATTCTCTTGTTGAATGGGATAGGAATAACACAAAAATATCTTTTTCTTCTTTTCAAAGGTGCGCATGCGTGTTGTTTAAAAAAAAGAATTGGCTTTATCTTCAACTATACAGAAAATAATGATAACACTGATTTGTTTGTTTGTGCACGAAACCGTGAACCGACTTAAACTGATAAAGCTAAAGGAGGTTTACGTGTGCTGCCAACATTCTTTTTCGTTCTTACAATACTTGTTAAATGCAAAAAAAAAAAAAAAAGAGAAAACCATGCTGAGTGCAGGATTTCAGGTCTTTTAGAGGATGAAGCAGCGAGTCCTTTAAAATCATTCCAACGACATCACTGCAATCTTTCAATCCCTTGAAATCTTTCTCAGTCAGTTTGGTATGAAACAAATAATTTTAGAGTTACTTTCTCATTGCGCTTATCTCCATTCGCGCAACTTCACTACAGGAAGACAAGTCTACGCTAGTCAGAGACTTTGAATTACTCAAGAATCCATATCTTCCAATTTTAGTCAGCTTCTTCAAACCGGAAACATCGATGGAGGTGAGGGACTCACAGTTACTAATAAAGTTACTGTCAACACTCCTAACGTCTATCCAGGAAGACAAGTCTACGCTAGTCAGAGACTTTGAATTATGCAAGAATGAATATCCTATTGTAGTCAGCTTCCGAAAACCGGAAACATCGATGGAGGTGAGGGACTCACAGTTACTAATAAAGTTACTGCCAACACTCCTAACGTCTATCCAGGAAGACAAGTCTACGCTAGTCAGAGACTTTGAATTATACAAGAAAAAACTTCTTATTGAAGTCAACTTTTGAAAACCGGAAACATCGATGGAGGTGAGGGACTCACAGTTACTAATAAAGGCATCGCCAACACTCGTTACTTCACTCAAGGAAGACAAATCCACGCTAGTCAGAGACTTTGAATGATCTAAGAATGCATGTCCTACTGTAGTCAACTTCTGAAGACCTGAAACATCGATGGAGGTGAGAGACCCACAGCTAATAATAAACCAATCGCCAATGCACGTTACTTCACTCAAGGAAGACAAATCCACGCTAGTCAGAGACTTTGATTTATGCAAGAATCCTTTTGCTATTTTAGTCAGCTTCTGAAAACCGGAAACATCGATGGAGGTGAGGGACTCACAGTTGCTAACAAAGTAATCGCTAATGCTCGTTACTTCCCTCAGACAGGATAAATTAACGTGAGTCAGAGACTTCGAGTTGCTCAAGAAGTAGCTGGGGATGATCGTCACATTGTGCAAAGAAGTGAAATCGATTGACGTCAGCGAGTCACAACCGTCTGACAGGAACTCTTGCTCAAATGCAGTGCAACGGCTGCAGTTGGTGAATGACAACCGCCGGATGCAAGACGGAAGCATCTTAACACAATCACTAGAAAGGGTGCCTTCATCGTCGATATATTCTGAGGCATCGAAGACACACAACATGTCGGGATTTAGTCCGAACAAATTGTCAATTCGAGTACGAAGATGTGAAGTCTTCAACTCCTCCGCAGTCACAACACGTTCAGACCTCTTGTATATTCTTTTCACAGTACCCCAGTTGTTCGAATCTTCCAGCTCACGGAGGATCTCGGCACCCCATGAGGTGTTGTCAAATTGGGATTTGACTTTTTCCTTCCCCGAGGAGGAGAGTCTCGGCCAGTCCAGCAGCAGGAAGAGTTCCTTCCTGAGTTGGGGTGAGACACCCTCCTCTGTTTCACCCATGCCCAAGTAACCAATTTGAAGTGTGTTGAAATACTCATCCTCGTTCAGCATCCGAGGGAAGCAGGTGGACGAGAATACATTCCTCAGGTCATCTTCGACCAACTCCAACTTCCCGTCCCCCTTGAGATCAGCTTTAACAAACCCGATATCGGCACACTTCATGTCAGGATGCAAGGAAAGGGTTCCCAGTAATCGCGAGCTTCCTTCCACCAACTTCGCCGACTCCTTCTCCCTCGCCACCCGGTGTACTTCCTTGTACGTCGTCAATTCAGTCGCAGCCTCAGCATCCGTCATTCCATCCATGATCTCCTCCGACGATCTGAGAACGTCAGAAAAGCTGTCCATCAGCGCCCCCGACTCCTCCTTCCGACTCACCACTTCCACGAGCAGCTTCGCCATGAACCTCTGATGGCTCCTCAAAACAGAGGACAGGGAATCGACAGTTGTCATTATTTTAAACTGGATGAGTTTCTGGTGATGAAGAATTAATTCAAGATGCGTAACTTCAATTCAAGAATGAAGGAAAACTGCTTGTGAGTCAACTTCCCACTTGTCTGGAAACCACCTGAAGAATATCAGCGTGTGATGAATTAAAACTCCGACTTCGATACCATTGTACACAAGAGACACCAGGCAGCTGCAGTACTCGAATTGAATGCTCAACTCGATTCTAATATTTCTTTCTTTGTGTCCCAACTCATATGAAGGCAGCTGTACTGTCCTTGGCTGTTGAAGTAAACAAACAATTACACAACTCACAAAAGGGATGAATAACATATCAACGGGAAGCTGTGTCCTGACTTCACTAAATTAATACATTTTGTTTTCTCCTGTTGTAGTGATTCTTTGATTGTCTCACAGGCTGCTTCCTGAAACGAAAAACTACAAATCCCAATTCCCTCTCTTCATTTCTTTTAGTTCTTTCTTCTTTTTTTTTTTTATTTGTTTTTCTTTTTTTGAACCAAAACGAGGGTTTATATCTTCGTTGTGGCATAACAATCCACTACTGGTATTCCCCAAATGCAAATATTTTGAAGAAATATATAAAAATATTTATTATAGTGAGCGCCGCATAGAATATTACTTTTGTTGTTTGTACATTATACGTTTTTATATTTTGTTTTTGGTTTCTCTCTTGCTCTTCCCGCACACTCTCTCTCCTCTCTCTCTCTCTCTTTTCTTTAGAAAGCAGTAATAAAAATAGACAAAGAAAGAAATTCTGTATTGGCTTTATTTGAGTTTACGTTTTTTTTTAATTTTTGGTAACCGTATATCAGTGCATACTCATAATGACTGCAGCATCCCAACAGGAACTACAAACATTGTTAAGGAGAAAGAACAAAACAAAACACAGCAGGTGTGGGAGAATAGTCGTAGAGTGGGAGAACTTCTCTCACAAGAAGGGTTTGTCACCTAAATCCTCACAACTACCACCTGTAAAATTAAATCAGAACATTTTTCTTTTTTATAAAATGATTGTTAATCTGTACTTTACTTTATAGGCTTGTTTCCGTTTGCGTATAAAACAACGACAACGATTACAGTATCTTATTCTCTTGTTGAATGGGATAGGAATAACACAAAAATATCTTTTTCTTCTTTTCAAAGGTGCGCATGCGTGTTGTTTAAAAAAAAGAATTGGCTTTATCTTCAACTATACAGAAAATAATGATAACACTGATTTGTTTGTTTGTGCACGAAACCGTGAACCGACTTAAACTGATAAAGCTAAAGGAGGTTTACGTGTGCTGCCAACATTCTTTTTCGTTCTTACAATACTTGTTAAATGCAAAAAAAAAAAAAAAAGAGAAAACCATGCTGAGTGCAGGATTTCAGGTCTTTTAGAGGATGAAGCAGCGAGTCCTTTAAAATCATTCCAACGACATCACTGCAATCTTTCAATCCCTTGAAATCTTTCTCAGTCAGTTTGGTATGAAACAAATAATTTTAGAGTTACTTTCTCATTGCGCTTATCTCCATTCGCGCAACTTCACTACAGGAAGACAAGTCTACGCTAGTCAGAGACTTTGAATTACTCAAGAATCCATATCTTCCAATTTTAGTCAGCTTCTTCAAACCGGAAACATCGATGGAGGTGAGGGACTCACAGTTACTAATAAAGTTACTGTCAACACTCCTAACGTCTATCCAGGAAGACAAGTCTACGCTAGTCAGAGACTTTGAATTATGCAAGAATGAATATCCTATTGTAGTCAGCTTCCGAAAACCGGAAACATCGATGGAGGTGAGGGACTCACAGTTACTAATAAAGTTACTGCCAACACTCCTAACGTCTATCCAGGAAGACAAGTCTACGCTAGTCAGAGACTTTGAATTATACAAGAAAAAACTTCTTATTGAAGTCAACTTTTGAAAACCGGAAACATCGATGGAGGTGAGGGACTCACAGTTACTAATAAAGGCATCGCCAACACTCGTTACTTCACTCAAGGAAGACAAATCCACGCTAGTCAGAGACTTTGAATGATCTAAGAATGCATGTCCTACTGTAGTCAACTTCTGAAGACCTGAAACATCGATGGAGGTGAGAGACCCACAGCTAATAATAAACCAATCGCCAATGCACGTTACTTCACTCAAGGAAGACAAATCCACGCTAGTCAGAGACTTTGATTTATGCAAGAATCCTTTTGCTATTTTAGTCAGCTTCTGAAAACCGGAAACATCGATGGAGGTGAGGGACTCACAGTTGCTAACAAAGTAATCGCTAATGCTCGTTACTTCCCTCAGACAGGATAAATTAACGTGAGTCAGAGACTTCGAGTTGCTCAAGAAGTAGCTGGGGATGATCGTCACATTGTGCAAAGAAGTGAAATCGATTGACGTCAGCGAGTCACAACCGTCTGACAGGAACTCTTGCTCAAATGCAGTGCAACGGCTGCAGTTGGTGAATGACAACCGCCGGATGCAAGACGGAAGCATCTTAACACAATCACTAGAAAGGGTGCCTTCATCGTCGATATATTCTGAGGCATCGAAGACACACAACATGTCGGGATTTAGTCCGAACAAATTGTCAATTCGAGTACGAAGATGTGAAGTCTTCAACTCCTCCGCAGTCACAACACGTTCAGACCTCTTGTATATTCTTTTCACAGTACCCCAGTTGTTCGAATCTTCCAGCTCACGGAGGATCTCGGCACCCCATGAGGTGTTGTCAAATTGGGATTTGACTTTTTCCTTCCCCGAGGAGGAGAGTCTCGGCCAGTCCAGCAGCAGGAAGAGTTCCTTCCTGAGTTGGGGTGAGACACCCTCCTCTGTTTCACCCATGCCCAAGTAACCAATTTGAAGTGTGTTGAAATACTCATCCTCGTTCAGCATCCGAGGGAAGCAGGTGGACGAGAATACATTCCTCAGGTCATCTTCGACCAACTCCAACTTCCCGTCCCCCTTGAGATCAGCTTTAACAAACCCGATATCGGCACACTTCATGTCAGGATGCAAGGAAAGGGTTCCCAGTAATCGCGAGCTTCCTTCCACCAGCTTCGCCGACTCCTTCTCCCTCGCCACCCGGTGTACTTCCTTGTACGTCGTCAATTCAGTCGCAGCCTCAGCATCCGTCATTCCATCCATGATCTCCTCCGACGATCTGAGAACGTCAGAAAAGCTGTCCATCAGCGCCCCCGACTCCTCCTTCCGACTCACCACTTCCACGAGCAGCTTCGCCATGAACCTCTGATGGCTCCTCAAAACAGAGGACAGGGAATCGACAGTTGTCATTATTTTAAACTGGATGAGTTTCTGGTGATGAAGAATTAATTCAAGATGCGTAACTTCAATTCAAGAATGAAGGAAAACTGCTTGTGAGTCAACTTCCCACTTGTCTGGAAACCACCTGAAGAATATCAGCGTGTGATGAATTAAAACTCCGACTTCGATACCATTGTACACAAGAGACACCAGGCAGCTGCAGTACTCGAATTGAATGCTCAACTCGATTCTAATATTTCTTTCTTTGTGTCCCAACTCATATGAAGGCAGCTGTACTGTCCTTGGCTGTTGAAGTAAACAAACAATTACACAACTCACAAAAGGGATGAATAACATATCAACGGGAAGCTGTGTCCTGACTTCACTAAATTAATACATTTTGTTTTCTCCTGTTGTAGTGATTCTTTGATTGTCTCACAGGCTGCTTCCTGAAACGAAAAACTACAAATCCCAATTCCCTCTCTTCATTTCTTTTAGTTCTTTCTTCTTTTTTTTTTTTATTTGTTTTTCTTTTTTTGAACCAAAACGAGGGTTTATATCTTCGTTGTGGCATAACAATCCACTACTGGTATTCCCCAAATGCAAATATTTTGAAGAAATATATAAAAATATTTATTATAGTGAGCGCCGCATAGAATATTACTTTTGTTGTTTGTACATTATACGTTTTTATATTTTGTTTTTGGTTTCTCTCTTGCTCTTCCCGCACACTCTCTCTCCTCTCTCTCTCTCTCTTTTCTTTAGAAAGCAGTAATAAAAATAGACAAAGAAAGAAATTCTGTATTGGCTTTATTTGAGTTTACGTTTTTTTTTAATTTTTGGTAACCGTATATCAGTGCATACTCATAATGACTGCAGCATCCCAACAGGAACTACAAACATTGTTAAGGAGAAAGAACAAAACAAAACACAGCAGGTGTGGGAGAATAGTCGTAGAGTGGGAGAACTTCTCTCACAAGAAGGGTTTGTCACCTAAATCCTCACAACTACCACCTGTAAAATTAAATCAGAACATTTTTCTTTTTTATAAAATGATTGTTAATCTGTACTTTACTTTATAGGCTTGTTTCCGTTTGCGTATAAAACAACGACAACGATTACAGTATCTTATTCTCTTGTTGAATGGGATAGGAATAACACAAAAATATCTTTTTCTTCTTTTCAAAGGTGCGCATGCGTGTTGTTTAAAAAAAAGAATTGGCTTTATCTTCAACTATACAGAAAATAATGATAACACTGATTTGTTTGTTTGTGCACGAAACCGTGAACCGACTTAAACTGATAAAGCTAAAGGAGGTTTACGTGTGCTGCCAACATTCTTTTTCGTTCTTACAATACTTGTTAAATGCAAAAAAAAAAAAAAAAGAGAAAACCATGCTGAGTGCAGGATTTCAGGTCTTTTAGAGGATGAAGCAGCGAGTCCTTTAAAATCATTCCAACGACATCACTGCAATCTTTCAATCCCTTGAAATCTTTCTCAGTCAGTTTGGTATGAAACAAATAATTTTAGAGTTACTTTCTCATTGCGCTTATCTCCATTCGCGCAACTTCACTACAGGAAGACAAGTCTACGCTAGTCAGAGACTTTGAATTACTCAAGAATCCATATCTTCCAATTTTAGTCAGCTTCTTCAAACCGGAAACATCGATGGAGGTGAGGGACTCACAGTTACTAATAAAGTTACTGTCAACACTCCTAACGTCTATCCAGGAAGACAAGTCTACGCTAGTCAGAGACTTTGAATTATGCAAGAATGAATATCCTATTGTAGTCAGCTTCCGAAAACCGGAAACATCGATGGAGGTGAGGGACTCACAGTTACTAATAAAGTTACTGCCAACACTCCTAACGTCTATCCAGGAAGACAAGTCTACGCTAGTCAGAGACTTTGAATTATACAAGAAAAAACTTCTTATTGAAGTCAACTTTTGAAAACCGGAAACATCGATGGAGGTGAGGGACTCACAGTTACTAATAAAGGCATCGCCAACACTCGTTACTTCACTCAAGGAAGACAAATCCACGCTAGTCAGAGACTTTGAATGATCTAAGAATGCATGTCCTACTGTAGTCAACTTCTGAAGACCTGAAACATCGATGGAGGTGAGAGACCCACAGCTAATAATAAACCAATCGCCAATGCACGTTACTTCACTCAAGGAAGACAAATCCACGCTAGTCAGAGACTTTGATTTATGCAAGAATCCTTTTGCTATTTTAGTCAGTTTCTGAAAACCGGAAACATCGATGGAGGTGAGGGACTCACAGTTGCTAACAAAGTAATCGCTAATGCTCGTTACTTCCCTCAGACAGGATAAATTAACGTGAGTCAGAGACTTCGAGTTGCTCAAGAAGTAGCTGGGGATGATCGTCACATTGTGCAAAGAAGTGAAATCGATTGACGTCAGCGAGTCACAACCGTCTGACAGGAACTCTTGCTCAAATGCAGTGCAACGGCTGCAGTTGGTGAATGACAACCGCCGGATGCAAGACGGAAGCATCTTAACACAATCACTAGAAAGGGTGCCTTCATCGTCGATATATTCTGAGGCATCGAAGACACACAACATGTCGGGATTTAGTCCGAACAAATTGTCAATTCGAGTACGAAGATGTGAAGTCTTCAACTCCTCCGCAGTCACAACACGTTCAGACCTCTTGTATATTCTTTTCACAGTACCCCAGTTGTTCGAATCTTCCAGCTCACGGAGGATCTCGGCACCCCATGAGGTGTTGTCAAATTGGGATTTGACTTTTTCCTTCCCCGAGGAGGAGAGTCTCGGCCAGTCCAGCAGCAGGAAGAGTTCCTTCCTGAGTTGGGGTGAGACACCCTCCTCTGTTTCACCCATGCCCAAGTAACCAATTTGAAGTGTGTTGAAATACTCATCCTCGTTCAGCATCCGAGGGAAGCAGGTGGACGAGAATACATTCCTCAGGTCATCTTCGACCAACTCCAACTTCCCGTCCCCCTTGAGATCAGCTTTAACAAACCCGATATCGGCACACTTCATGTCAGGATGCAAGGAAAGGGTTCCCAGTAATCGCGAGCTTCCTTCCACCAGCTTCGCCGACTCCTTCTCCCTCGCCACCCGGTGTACTTCCTTGTACGTCGTCAATTCAGTCGCAGCCTCAGCATCCGTCATTCCATCCATGATCTCCTCCGACGATCTGAGAACGTCAGAAAAGCTGTCCATCAGCGCCCCCGACTCCTCCTTCCGACTCACCACTTCCACGAGCAGCTTCGCCATGAACCTCTGATGGCTCCTCAAAACAGAGGACAGGGAATCGACAGTTGTCATTATTTTAAACTGGATGAGTTTCTGGTGATGAAGAATTAATTCAAGATGCGTAACTTCAATTCAAGAATGAAGGAAAACTGCTTGTGAGTCAACTTCCCACTTGTCTGGAAACCACCTGAAGAATATCAGCGTGTGATGAATTAAAACTCCGACTTCGATACCATTGTACACAAGAGACACCAGGCAGCTGCAGTACTCGAATTGAATGCTCAACTCGATTCTAATATTTCTTTCTTTGTGTCCCAACTCATATGAAGGCAGCTGTACTGTCCTTGGCTGTTGAAGTAAACAAACAATTACACAACTCACAAAAGGGATGAATAACATATCAACGGGAAGCTGTGTCCTGACTTCACTAAATTAATACATTTTGTTTTCTCCTGTTGTAGTGATTCTTTGATTGTCTCACAGGCTGCTTCCTGAAACGAAAAACTACAAATCCCAATTCCCTCTCTTCATTTCTTTTAGTTCTTTCTTCTTTTTTTTTTTTATTTGTTTTTCTTTTTTTGAACCAAAACGAGGGTTTATATCTTCGTTGTGGCATAACAATCCACTACTGGTATTCCCCAAATGCAAATATTTTGAAGAAATATATAAAAATATTTATTATAGTGAGCGCCGCATAGAATATTACTTTTGTTGTTTGTACATTATACGTTTTTATATTTTGTTTTTGGTTTCTCTCTTGCTCTTCCCGCACACTCTCTCTCCTCTCTCTCTCTCTCTTTTCTTTAGAAAGCAGTAATAAAAATAGACAAAGAAAGAAATTCTGTATTGGCTTTATTTGAGTTTACGTTTTTTTTTAATTTTTGGTAACCGTATATCAGTGCATACTCATAATGACTGCAGCATCCCAACAGGAACTACAAACATTGTTAAGGAGAAAGAACAAAACAAAACACAGCAGGTGTGGGAGAATAGTCGTAGAGTGGGAGAACTTCTCTCACAAGAAGGGTTTGTCACCTAAATCCTCACAACTACCACCTGTAAAATTAAATCAGAACATTTTTCTTTTTTATAAAATGATTGTTAATCTGTACTTTACTTTATAGGCTTGTTTCCGTTTGCGTATAAAACAACGACAACGATTACAGTATCTTATTCTCTTGTTGAATGGGATAGGAATAACACAAAAATATCTTTTTCTTCTTTTCAAAGGTGCGCATGCGTGTTGTTTAAAAAAAAGAATTGGCTTTATCTTCAACTATACAGAAAATAATGATAACACTGATTTGTTTGTTTGTGCACGAAACCGTGAACCGACTTAAACTGATAAAGCTAAAGGAGGTTTACGTGTGCTGCCAACATTCTTTTTCGTTCTTACAATACTTGTTAAATGCAAAAAAAAAAAAAAAAGAGAAAACCATGCTGAGTGCAGGATTTCAGGTCTTTTAGAGGATGAAGCAGCGAGTCCTTTAAAATCATTCCAACGACATCACTGCAATCTTTCAATCCCTTGAAATCTTTCTCAGTCAGTTTGGTATGAAACAAATAATTTTAGAGTTACTTTCTCATTGCGCTTATCTCCATTCGCGCAACTTCACTACAGGAAGACAAGTCTACGCTAGTCAGAGACTTTGAATTACTCAAGAATCCATATCTTCCAATTTTAGTCAGCTTCTTCAAACCGGAAACATCGATGGAGGTGAGGGACTCACAGTTACTAATAAAGTTACTGTCAACACTCCTAACGTCTATCCAGGAAGACAAGTCTACGCTAGTCAGAGACTTTGAATTATGCAAGAATGAATATCCTATTGTAGTCAGCTTCCGAAAACCGGAAACATCGATGGAGGTGAGGGACTCACAGTTACTAATAAAGTTACTGCCAACACTCCTAACGTCTATCCAGGAAGACAAGTCTACGCTAGTCAGAGACTTTGAATTATACAAGAAAAAACTTCTTATTGAAGTCAACTTTTGAAAACCGGAAACATCGATGGAGGTGAGGGACTCACAGTTACTAATAAAGGCATCGCCAACACTCGTTACTTCACTCAAGGAAGACAAATCCACGCTAGTCAGAGACTTTGAATGATCTAAGAATGCATGTCCTACTGTAGTCAACTTCTGAAGACCTGAAACATCGATGGAGGTGAGAGACCCACAGCTAATAATAAACCAATCGCCAATGCACGTTACTTCACTCAAGGAAGACAAATCCACGCTAGTCAGAGACTTTGATTTATGCAAGAATCCTTTTGCTATTTTAGTCAGCTTCTGAAAACCGGAAACATCGATGGAGGTGAGGGACTCACAGTTGCTAACAAAGTAATCGCTAATGCTCGTTACTTCCCTCAGACAGGATAAATTAACGTGAGTCAGAGACTTCGAGTTGCTCAAGAAGTAGCTGGGGATGATCGTCACATTGTGCAAAGAAGTGAAATCGATTGACGTCAGCGAGTCACAACCGTCTGACAGGAACTCTTGCTCAAATGCAGTGCAACGGCTGCAGTTGGTGAATGACAACCGCCGGATGCAAGACGGAAGCATCTTAACACAATCACTAGAAAGGGTGCCTTCATCGTCGATATATTCTGAGGCATCGAAGACACACAACATGTCGGGATTTAGTCCGAACAAATTGTCAATTCGAGTACGAAGATGTGAAGTCTTCAACTCCTCCGCAGTCACAACACGTTCAGACCTCTTGTATATTCTTTTCACAGTACCCCAGTTGTTCGAATCTTCCAGCTCACGGAGGATCTCGGCACCCCATGAGGTGTTGTCAAATTCGGATTTGACTTTTTCCTTCCCCGAGGAGGAGAGTCTCGGCCAGTCCAGCAGCAGGAAGAGTTCCTTCCTGAGTTGGGGTGAGACACCATCCTCTGAAGTAGTCAGGCTCAAGTAACCAATTCGAACTGTCTCGAAATACTCATCCTCATTCAGAATCCGAGGGAAGCAGGTGGACGAGAATACATTCCTCAGGTCATCTTCGACCGGCTCCAACTTCCCCTCCCCCTTGAGATCAGCTTTAACAAACCCGATATCGGCACACTTCATGTCAGGATGCAAGGAAAGGGTTCCCAGTAATCGCGAGCTTCCTTCCACCAGCTTCGCCGACTCCTTCTCCCTCGCCACCCGGTGTACTTCCTTGTACGTCGTCAATTCAGTCGCAGCCTCAGCATCCGTCATTCCATCCATGATCTCCTCCGACGATCTGAGAACGTCAGAAAAGCTGTCCATCAGCGCCCCCGACTCCTCCTTCCGACTCACCACTTCCACCAGCAGCTTCGCCATGAACCTCTGATGGCTCCTCAAAACAGAGGACAGGGAATCGACAGTTGTCATTATTTTAAACTGGATGAGTTTCTGGTGATGAAGAATTAATTCAAGATGCGTAACTTCAATTCAAGAATGAAGGAAAACTGCTTGTGAGTCAACTTCCCACTTGTCTGGAAACCACCTGAAGAATATCAGCGTGTGATGAATTAAAACTCCGACTTCGATACCATTGTACACAAGAGACACCAGGCAGCTGCAGTACTCGAATTGAATGCTCAACTCGATTCTAATATTTCTTTCTTTGTGTCCCAACTCATATGAAGGCAGCTGTACTGTCCTTGGCTGTTGAAGTAAACAAACAATTACACAACTCACAAAAGGGATGAATAACATATCAACGGGAAGCTGTGTCCTGACTTCACTAAATTAATACATTTTGTTTTCTCCTGTTGTAGTGATTCTTTGATTGTCTCACAGGCTGCTTCCTGAAACGAAAAACTACAAATCCCAATTCCCTCTCTTCATTTCTTTTAGTTCTTTCTTCTTTTTTTTTTCTTTTTTTGTTTTTCTTTTTTTGAACCAAAACGAGGGTTTATATCTTCGTTGTGGCATAACAATCCACTACTGGTATTCCCCAAATGCAAATATTTTGAAGAAATATATAAAAATATTTATTATAGTGAGCGCCGCATAGAATATTACTTTTGTTGTTTGTACATTATACGTTTTTATATTTTGTTTTTGGTTTCTCTCTTGCTCTTCCCGCACACTCTCTCTCCTCTCTCTCTCTCTCTTTTCTTTAGAAAGCAGTAATAAAAATAGACAAAGAAAGAAATTCTGTATTGGCTTTATTTGAGTTTACGTTTTTTTTAATTTTTGGTAACCGTATATCAGTGCATACTCATAATGACTGCAGCATCCCAACAGGAACTACAAACATTGTTAAGGAGAAAGAACAAAACAAAACACAGCAGGTGTGGGAGAATAGTCGTAGAGTGGGAGAACTTCTCTCACAAGAAGGGTTTGTCACCTAAATCCTCACAACCAGCACCATCAGCATCGGTTTCCGTTTTTTTTTTTTTATTTTAAACAACACGCATGCTCACCTTTGAAAAGAAGAAAAAGATATGTTTGTGTTATTCCTATCCCATTCAACAAGAGAATAAGATACTGTAATCGTTGTCGTTGTTTTGTACGCAAACGGAAACAAGCCTATAAAGTAAAGTACAGATTAACAATCATTTTATATTTAAAAAAAAAAAAAAAAAAAAATGTTCTGGTTTTTTTTTTACAGCGCGGGGGGTTACAGATCCATTTTTAGGGGATGAAGCAGTGAGGAAGGAGTGGGTGTGGAACATTAACATTCCTGATATAAATGGGAAGGGGAAGGAAGGTTCTATTGAGAAGCAGAAAATAAACAAACCGACCAACATGTCATCTTTCTTTAATATCACTCCAGAGAGAGAGAGAGAAACAGAGAGAGAACAATGACTTATAGACACATCATGTGTGTTGCATTTTTTCTTCTTTTTTTTTTTTTTTTTTTGTCAATTTGAGAAAAAAAAAAAACATGAAGAAAAAAAAAACCTTTATCGAAGTATTCGTACTGAACGTACGAACATCTTAGCGGGTCTTTTGTTTTTCTTTCCTTTCTTTTCAATTTGCTGTTTCTTCACAATATCTGTGCGCGTCATCTAAGATGATTACAAACATTCCAATAAAAGACTCCACCTTTTTAAGTCTTCAGATGATGGAAACAGAGCGAAAGAATCTCAAAAAGACGTTTCTTCTGATAAGGTGGCAGCCTCAGCTTCAGGTTTTACAGACGCTGTCAAAGAAATAAGGAAATGAGAAGATTTTTTTTTTTTTTTTTGCTCGGCTTTATTTTATTTTATTTTATTTTATTTTATTTTATTTTATTTTATTTTATTTTCTAACACAATAACATCAAGCAGACCGTTCTTTTTGTCAACAGGAAAGCCGAGCTGCTTGTTCCCAGACAGATCAAACTTAAAAATATATAAATAGTTTTTTTTTTTTTTTTCATGTATTCCACTGTCGAGACAGGAAGTTGCTTAAAAAAAAAGAAAAGAAAAAAAAGAAACAAATCCAAAGCTGGAGCCTGCCGCGAAACTTTTTTTTTTTTTTTCAGTAATTCTTTGGTTGTTTTGTACCATACATAACATAACGAAAAATAAAGATGCTTTTTTTTTTTTTTCTTAAACACTCTTTGGTAGGAATTTTTTTTTTTTTTTTTTTTTTCCCCCCTCACCACTTACCTTTTTTTTACTCACACAAACCAACCTTCTTTTTTGAATCAAGCAACCATCATGTTAGCTAAATTAGTACTCAGGTATTGATATCTGTACTGTACTTCCTCTTCTCAAGAGGAGAAATAAAAAAAATAAAAAACAGAGGTTCTGTAGTCTCTGAAAAAAAAAAAAAAAAAAAAAAAAAAAAAAAAAAAGAGAACATAAAGTATTATCAACCTCTCTCTGATTAGTGTCCATATGAAGGAAAAGCAAATTGGAATGAAAAAAAAAACGGAGCCACTTTTCGTAGCCATTCACCCGATCCAACTTGTTCATCATGGCGCACGTATAAAAAAAAACTTGAGATTCTGAACAAAATGATGTCCCGAAAAACAATAAACAAAATTACAAATTTTCAGGTCGTAAACTCCATCTGTCGGCCTGCTTATTGAATCAATAATCCCTAAGGCTGTCCTCACCTCCAACATATCTGAGATCTCGTTCAGAAGACTGTTCAGCCACAAACACTCCCTTTCATTAAAAAAAAAGTTTTTTTTTTTTTTTTTACATTCTCATTAATAGATAAGACACAGAAAGAAAAAAAGAAAAAAATCGGAGCCGGAAAAAAAAAAGTCTAACACAAAAATAACTCACTTTCCGGCCAATGCGCGATATCACTAACGGAAAGAGATCGGAGCCGAAATGGGAAAGAAGGGGTGTGGGTGGTTACTTGATACTGTAATTAAATATAAAACAACTACTTTAACAGTCGGAACCAGAGGTTGTAAAAAAAGACCAACAGCTGGGTACGTGGAATGATAATTACTATTTGAAAAACCAGTCAGACTAAAGCCTTATATATATTTTGTTATATCGCAGACAGTGGCACAGGAAAAATAGATAACATTTTGACCGTATAAACGGCTCTTAATCTGAATGGTTTTTCTTCTCCACCTTCGTCGGTGCAAAAAAAGAAAATTTTTTGTTTTATCAACAATCAGATTCCCTCTCATAGTAGTGGTTCCACCAGAGAAAAGGGATTCCTTTTTTTTTTTTTTTTTTTTTCATTGGAGAGGGAGGAAAGTTGTATCTTACCCACAAAACACACACACAATACTTTTTTTTATTATTACTGTTGGCTACCGATATTTTGTAAAAAATACTCTCCTTCCCCTTTTTTCGACTACATACGAAGTAGAACTTTTTTGTTATTATTTAGTGTTCAGCAGTTCTTCGCAGAAGGCAACTACACGTCTGAAGTCCAATCGGAAGAGCTCTCAGAGGCGGACTCATCCATGGCCATGGGGATGTTATGAAGCTCCCCCATACCTGCTCTCCTCAAAATAGAACCAATTGTACGAGGTTCTTGTCTGTTTGTTTGTTTGTTTGTTTGTTTGTTTGTTTGTTTGTTTGTTTGTTTGTTTGTTTGTTTGTTTGTTTGTTTGTTTGTTTGTTTGTTTGTTTGTTTGTTTGTTTGTTTGTTTGTTTGTTTGTTTGTTTGTTTGTTTGTTTGTTTGTTTGTTTGTTTGTTTGTTTGTTTGTTTGTTTGTTTGTTTGTTTGTTTGTTTGTTCGTTTGCTTGTTTGTTCGTTCGTCAACAATAATAATATAAAAAAAAACATACTTATAGAAATTAGGAGACCCCCCTGGAGGTGGTGACTCGCGATTATCTCCATCACGAGACTTGTAATGTTGAGGTGGTGATCCATATGTTGATGCCAAAGCGTTATTAAGAGTACTACTAGTAACAGTATTATTTAATGTGTTACTACTAAGGTTTACAGTGCTACTCAGAGATACATGTTGTGATAACTGCGCATGAGAAGGAGGTGGAACAGAGCTGTTGAGATGCTGAACTGAAAGCGGACGAGGTTGCTGAGAAACTGCTTTGGAATTCCACGCCCCCTGCATGTTCCTAGCAGATAATCCCATTCCACCACGTGAACTCAGGTTTGGTTTTAATTTTGGTGCTTCGCCTATCGACTCTTCTTGAGTCTTCTGCAATGCGAGTTTTGGAACTGCTATTTGACCAGAACTTCCCAAAACGAGTCTCGGTGATGTCCTCGGTTGCATTAGCGGAACATTAGCTGGGTCTTTACCACCCAATACACTTAACCATTCTTCACACTTTAATGTGTATTTATGATCTGGTCCATAAGCCTTTCTGTGACTTATCAACGCAAGTTGAAAATATTTCACTGCCTGTTCCTGTTTTTGTTCATGTTCATAGGCGACAGCAATCTCAAAATATTTTTTAGCGACTTCCTCAGAAGCATCAGTGTGCTCCATGGTTAACTGTTCTAAAGTACATTTATGATACTGAGACATAATGTTTAATTTCTTATAGCAGGGGGCTAACATCTCTGTTAGGACCATCACAGCAGAGTCGCTGTGTTTGCCGTAGCTGTCTCTGAATATGCTGTAGGCCGATTCGAAACTCTTTCTGCAGAGATCAAGTCTACCTTTATGGCTGTGAATTTGACCTAAACAAATAGCGATATCCGCAATCTCTGGGGCATCTACTCCGTGAGATGTCTTCACGATCTCCAAAGCTCTTTCAAAATCTCGAGCGCTCTCTTCATATCGACACAGAGTGCAGGCTGTCCGTGCTCTCTGTTCCAGTAGCCTTCCAAGAGACTCGTCTTCCGAACCAAGTTCTTGTTCTGTTTTTTCAATTGCTCTCGTGTAGTGACTGATGGCTTCTTCAAACTTTCCTTCTTGTTGGTAGTACTCTGCCATTGTACTGTCGATTTCTATAAAGACTACGTTGGCTGTTCCTTCGACACTCTCACCAGCTTCTAATTTCTTCTGAAGAATGCTGTACGATCTGTAGTAGTAATTAGCTGCCTGACGAAGTTCTTTGAGAGATCTAAAATAAGATCCGAGGAGGATGTTCGCGTCAGCATGAGCTACTGATGAGGGGTCGGTTAGTTGAATCATTTGATTTCGACATTCTAAGAGTTCTTTTTGACGTATTCCTGAAGATTGTGATTCCCATCTTTGATAAATTAATGAAAGCAACGCCAACATCGGTAACGCTGTTTCCGGTGGTGTTCTTCTTCCCTCAATGTAATCCTGAAGGACATTCTCCATTGCTGGAAACTCTGATATATCAATACCATCTTCATCAGTATCTAACCAAGAACACTTCGTATGACTCGGTAGCTCTACTCCTTTCATGACGGGTTTTAGCTCTACTTCAGCTACTCTGGAATCAGTAGCCAGGACGATGGTTGCTCCGCATATTTCTGAAATTCGTTTAATCACTTTTTCCGCAGGCGGAAGAGTGTATTTCTTAGGACCACCAAACTTACTATAAATCTTCTTACACAGAAAGCTTGGATTATCAATCACTGCTTGCACTGCAGCCTTCGCAATCATTGTCGATTCTGCATAGTTATGACCATGCATGTGGTCATTTAAATAGGCAGAGAATGTCCTCGCAAACATCTCACTGATGACGGCTTCGACAGCAACTGGAACGTTTGTTGTTTTGTCTCTAACTGTTCTCCAATCACCATCATCAGACCATTCCATTAGATGACCTAATACAGTTCCGAGGTAGCGGAGGTTTATTCCTTTTGAGTGAAGTGATTCTGAGAGATGATCTCCATCGAGGGGAGGTTTTCGTAATAAATTTGATGCGAATTGCGGAACTACATCTTTCATCAAAGACTCCACAACTAAAGTATCCGTCAGTGAGATGTCTTCAGTCAAGTCTCCTTCCAAACTTTCTGATGAGAGCCCATCGCTATTCAAACCTTTTACTGAAAGCTGATCTCTTCGTATCTTACGCAACAGCTCAGGTCTAAATCGTTGGTATCCACAAGCAAATGTATAAACATGAGAGTTGACGTGATGTTTTGGTTTCGCATGTAAAACTGTTTCATTCAACTCAATTGACAACGCAAACGT
Organism: Flectonema sp. DT1601; assembly: GCA_964019425.1. Classification (NCBI taxonomy): domain Eukaryota; phylum Euglenozoa; class Diplonemea; order Diplonemida; family Diplonemidae; genus Flectonema; species Flectonema sp. DT1601. Next base: position 61,042 of record OZ025785.1, read on the forward strand.
CGCAGTGGAGTCATCGACTGATCTGCTGATTCTGGAGTCGATCATTTTACTTAAAATTTCTAAAATCTTTTCCGGATCTTTAATTGTGAACCCCATACTATCTTGAATAGGATCCCAGTTGTACTTCTTAAGACAGAGAGGAGCAACATACTCGATTGGTTGATCTAAGAAATCCTGAAATATTTCAGTTGAGTTTGACGTATTCCTCAGTAACACTTTTAAACTTCTGGCGACCATTTCCATACAAAGTTGGTCAACTCTGTGGACTACAAAAGGAGATTCAGAATGGTATCTAATTAGTGTGTCGCAGGCATCTTTTAACGACCTCATTGGTATTCCAAAATGGTGAAATACTTCGCTAGTCTTTTCCTTGCCGTCTATTAGGAGTTGCATTGCTTCTTCGCATACAAACCAACTGCAGAATTTTAATAAAACTTCTTCGTGGAGGTATTTATGAAGGTCTTCACGGATGTCGTCTTGATCCATTTTTGAATAGGTGTTTGGATTTATATTTCTCCGATAGCTGTTCACTAATTCTGGTCTAAACAATCGAGAATCAATTTGAAGCGCTGGAAGCATCGGCAACAACCGACTGGCTTGAGTAACGTAATGACGTCCATCATTACCGTGAAATGCTTCTGTTGTTGCTGATCCACTTTTAATTAAGCTCATCGAGGCAGATCGATGTTGTCGTAATCTGAGATCACACGATATAATATTCATAATGCCTTCGATACCAACATTGGAGATGTACTCTCTTTTGTTTGCAGGAGCGTCTCTATCTTGCGGTCCTAAAATCAATCCATGCTTCGTATCAATTGGAACAGCAGCAACAACGTCAACTCTGTTACCGAGATAGCAAACAGTGCAGTGAAGAGGAGCGTGTAGCTGCATGATATTACCTGATCGGATGCATGCAAAACCATTAGACTCGTGTCTGCACATCTTACCTGCGAGTTCTCTAGAGCCGTAAAACCCGATATTAGTTTCACTATTTTGATATTGCAGTAGTAGGTTACCTCTTCGAACATGACCATTTCTTGCCGTGTGATAACTTTCTTGGATGTAGTCGACGGCTGCTTCGAGAGCTTCTTTCTCAAAGTCTGAAATAATATTTTGAAGAGTTCTCTCTCTTTCACTCATACTCGATGGTTGAAGTGATAACTGCTCCCAAGACTTCTGAAACAACTCATTATGATCGATGGAATTCTTTAAAATCCCTTCCTTACCAGCACTCACATTCCAACGAGCAGGTTTACTAAAAGTTACGAAGTCAACGGGACGCTTTCCTAAAGGACTCTTAGCACCACTCATATCCAAATGATGGTCTCGTAGATCATGAAGCACATGTCTGTAGTGAGAGAATAGGGGATGGTTTTCTGAGGCGTCGAACTCCCTTTCAGTTCGTTCTGATATTTTCCTGTACATAAACTCATCCCTGCGAGTCTTTATCCTCTCCCATCCAAGTGGAGGAGGAAGGCTTGCAAACTGTTTTATTATATACGACAGGTGTACTTCATTCCTGGGATCCATCCCTAGTTTTATCGCTAATTCTATTTGTGCAGTACTGAGAGGTGTGCAAGATGACGCTAGTGGGACAGAGACGTCATCGATCATCGGCTCTGATATTTGTATACTGTAATCAAGATTAGTAGTTCCACAAAACCTTGGATTCGGTCCCTGCTGATCGATCCCAATGACCTCACTCAGCGACAGGGATATCATCTTCACATCGCTGTCGTTTAATTTGAACTTATCTCTTCCTCCTCTTGCAGACCCAGGTACAGTCAATGCATTTAAATTATGAGCACTCCGTCTTGTTGATTCCAGTGATGGGTCAACATGATTAGCACCTCCCTTTGATCTCCTGGTGTCATTTAAACCACCTGCTTGTGACTGAGACTTAGCGGGCTTCGAGACCGCTTTGTTACCAGCTTGTTGGCTGGGCTTGGCATTTGTGCATCCCATTAAAGGGCCTGCCCTGAGATGAGATGGAATACATGAAAAGTGATAACATTATGAAGAATATATTAAAAAGGGGGAAGATAGCAGCAGCATATTGACATCACATGACATGAAGGAATAGATTAATCAATAATAAGTAAACAAAAACTGAAAAAGGTCTCATCAAAAAAAAAAAAAAGAAAAAAAAACAACAACAACAGCCACAACACGAAATTCAGAAACTAAGTAACGGACATGGATGGGGATTGACTGGTGAGGAGCTTTCCTTTTTTTTTTTTTTTTTTTAGTTAATTTTTTTTTTTTCCGAAAGTCAAACCACATCTAAACACACTACCATTCCTGCAGAAGAGGCGTGTGTCCCCTTCCTCCCTTCCCCCACCTGATAACCAAAATCAGGTTGCAGAACTTATTAATCGCACAAAAAAAAAAAAAAAAAGTTTTCTTTTTTTTTTATTAAAATAAAAAAAGAGGTGAGGATTACTGCAGGCAAATTATTCATCTTTTTAAACGGCATGAATACTGACACTCTCCCCTTCCCCCCCTCTCCTTTTCCCCTTTTTTTCTTCTTTTTATTCTTGCCACTGGATCTTATTTGTGGCTGCGATATAACCACTAGTGTTACATATTAAAAAAGGGAACGAGAGGAAAAAAAAAAAGAAGAAAAAGAAATGAAAAAAAAAAAGAATTTAATTTTAAACAAGGAATTCCTATAGACTGCTTCTGTTTACCCTTTTAAAACAAGAAAAAAAAGGCACATGACTTGAGAGGTGTCTCTCATCTAAATACGATTATCATGAAGGCCGTCAAAATGATTTCCCTTTTTTTTTTTTTTTTTTCCCCATCATTCCCCCTCTCTTTTTTAAGAGAAAAAACGATCGACCTGGAGAGGGGGGATAAATCGATGGGCTCTCCCCCCTCTCCAATCTCAACCCGATAATAGCTTCACTGTTAATGATTAGTAAGTTGGATTTGGGAAAAAAAAGAAGCCAAACTTTCTACCTACTGAGAGGGCATTAAATAACAATAAACAATATTAAAAAAGGGAAGGGGAAAACAGGATTATTTGTGTTATAGAGGTCCCAGAGAGGGCGATCGGTTTACGTTACACGGCCCCTTACAAGGAGACGACTCGGAAATTAAAAAAAAAAAAAAAAAAAAAAAACTAAAATATCACTCAAAAAGAAAAGTTCTACTTGTAACCAAGTAATTTTTTCTTTCGAGTGATCCCTTTCTCAGCTGGGGATCCCTCGGCTGTTGGAGATTTTTTTTTATTCGGAGATGTTCCTCGACGGGTAGAAACAGTTGAATTGTCTATCGCTGTCAAAATATTTGGAAGTCTAGTTGCCTGTTTACGAACTTTTTGATGCTGTTTTTGCCATTTAGACGACGAGGCTGGAGCTGAAGAGAAAACTGCTCCTTTCCTCGGCTGATATCTCTGAGGAGGTGGAGGTGAAGAGTTAGGTATTGAAGCAGCAACGGAATAACCGATACCGTCAGTTGATGGACTTTTTGAACCGAATTTTATACCTTTGTTGGAGTCTCGTTGTTTCCTTCGAATACACTCCTCAGGAACATTAAAAGAAAGTTCACCAGAAGTGAAAACAATATCATAATGACTACCTTGAAGGGTTCTTCTTTGAATGGTACCCGGGAACCAATCTTTTGTATCATCATAATAAACCTCTACTTCATCACTTTGTCTGTAAGACTTCACACTCTCACTGCTCTTAGAACGAACAAACTGTGCCTTGCAAGCAGAGAAGTAATTCCTCGTTGGTGCGAATACCTGTTTCGATTGATTACTACTACTCGACCTCGACCGTCTAGAAACAGAACTACTTTGAGGATGTGCAGCAACACCAGAAGTCTCAAGTGGGTGAGTAACGGGACTCCATTTGGAAGAACCCTTCTGAGATTTTGATTTCTGTTTTTTTTTTTTTTTTTTCAAATTCTCAAACATAGAAAGTAAACACCAGATGACTATTTTCAACTACACACCTGTTCATCAGTAGATGATTTCCCCCACTGTCGGACTGGTGAGGAACTCTTCTGTCTGACAGGAGATACGCTGCGAGCCTTCGGTGCGATATTTTGACTCAAAGATTTGGGAGATTTGACTCTGCCGTGGTTGGTAGGAGAGAGTGATCGGCGGTGCTTTCGTCGACTCTGTTTTTGTTGTTAATTAGAATTTAAGAACAACAAAAAAAAAAAAAAAAAAAAAAAAAATTGATAAATAAAAACACTCAACACAACACATACCTCAGCAGTCATTCCGAGTCGTTGACGACGTTCGTGCGCTGATTCCCTTGTGTTGGCTGATGTTGGGGACGTAGAAATGCTGACGGGTTGAGGAAGAGTACCAACCCTTCTATTCAGAAGATTATTTCTGTGATGATGATGATTGATATGATCGTCTATGAATAGATCTGATTTCCTACGAGAATGAGGAGCAGTAATAAGTGAAGCAGCAGGTAACCTCCATAATTGTTTATCAGAGAACTCGACCATTAACGTACTTCGATCACCCTGATTAAGATTAGCTCCATCCACGACACCATACTGACCAGCACACTCGAGGTATCCTCTGGTGGGTTCGATATTTAACTCTTCTGCGAGTGATTTTAATTCCAATGAAGTTGCCTCAACTAATACTTTCTTACCAGGCTTAATATGACGGACTGAACTAAGACGTTGTCTTGTTCCATTTTGATTAGATTCTTGATCAGCTATCTGAGCTGCAGAAACATCTTCGAAGTCGTCATTAAGTGAAGCTGAAGCATCGTAAGGAGCTGTTATACTAATTGGTCTGATGTCACCTTCTGGAACACAAGAACTGATACCGTCAACCTCCACACAAAATGATCCTTCATCAGTCTTACTTAGAAGTACAGCATTCCTCCATTCTCCTGAGTCTGGATGCCAAACTTGAACCTCTGCTCCCGCCTCTTCCGCTTCTCTGTGTCGTAGCTGAGTTGCTATTTCAGGAACCATGTCCGGCAGCAGAACAGATTCTAACTGTCTTGCGCTGGTAGTGTGTTTAAATAGTAATTGTTTCCCATCAGTGAGATCAACCCTGTAACTATGTTCTGGATACTCTGGGTGACGAAGATGTTCCTCAAGTATTACAAGAGGAGCTCTGATGTCACCCTCCGCCCAGTATATTAATCCATTATGAGGAAATATTGAATAAGCGTGAGTCACTCTTGATATAGAAGAGCAGTAAGTCCAGATTCCAGGAAGTGAATTCGTGCTTCTCGCAGCTGTTTCTCTTGCTGAGGTTGAAGACACTTCTTTGTAATGTGTTTCTAATACGAGTAAAGGTTCAACACCACACGCTCTCATTAAAAGGCTTCCAGTCGGCAATGATATTTCCCAATTGGGAAAGAATCCATCTTCGCAGCTGAGATCGTCACTACCTTGTTGAGGGTCTTTAATGAGTCCAGAAACCTCTCCTTCTTTCCATTTAAATGATCCTCCGTTAGTCTTTTCTATCAGATATGAATGAACCAACTTCGTAGAACTACTAATATAACTCCACTCACCGCAAAGCTCGTCGAGTGTTGGAACAGCGTCTCCATTCAGAGCAGACATTACCTTGTGTTTGAGAGAATGATTTTTAATAAAATAAATTGTTTTTTTTTTTAAACAAATCGTTATATCGATGGTATGAAAAAAAAAGTCATCTGATGGATCATTTTTTTTTTTTTTTTGTATTAATTTCCCTCATGAATTACAATAAAAAAAAATTGTGTACTTTTTTTTTTTTTTTTTTTTTTTTTTCCCCAACATTGAACAACAACAATAACAACAAAAAAAAAAAAAAAAAAAAACAGCAAAAAAAGTAAATTTCCTTAACCGAAAGAAAAATCCTTCTCTCTGAAGTCAACACGAACCAGATACGAATAAGACGAAAGAACAATAAATCAAAAAAAAAAAAGAAAAAAGAGGAAAAAAAAAGAATAATTAACGCCGACAGGCTATCTGCTCCGCGTCATGCTTGGTTGGTGTGATGTTTTTTTTTTTTTTTTTTTTTTTTGCGAAAGAAGAAAACCTGTACCCACTTTAGGTCACGATAAGTCTACCGTCTTGTTCCCCGTACACGACAATAACTTAATAGGATTGTGCCATATGATGCACTATATATTTATATTTATTTTTGTTTTTGCGGGTTTTGTTTTTCAGTGGATTGATTAATAGATCTTTTTGTTATATTCCTTTTTTTTTTTTTTTTTTTAAAGTTCCTTGTCATTGATAGATGACTTTCTTAAGAGGGAAGGAGAAGGAAAAAAAAGAGGGGAAAGAGGGTGAAACTTTTTTTTTTTTTTTTTATCGTCAAAAAAAAAAAAAAATGACAACAAAAGTTTGATCTTTTTTTTGATTTTTTGACTACTAAAAAAACAACAACAACAAAAAACCGAGTTGGTCATGTAAACAAATCTTTCAACACACAAAACTATCGAAGGTTGCTCACCTACCCTTTATGTGTACCAGTCAGAACAAAAAATTGTTTAAAAAAAAAAGTTGCCCCTCCCCCTCCACCAGTTGCTGTTATGCTTTTGTCAATCAGGGAAATTATCCGAGACTGGCCACCCAGACAGAATACATTGTCTCCAACTCTTTTGAAGGGGGGGCGGGAATTTGAGTATTTTTTTTTTTTTTTTTTTTAATTTTTATAAAAATCTGTTAAGGATACAGTGAACTGTGGTGATGCTTAAATTAGCCTCCCTTTGAAGTAACTATTTAGGTCTCGAGAGTAGTGCAGATCCTCTTTCTTTACTTCTGTTCTCATCATCAGTTGTAGTACAGTGAGTTGTCGTCTCCAACTTTTTCGAGGGAAAAAACAAAATAAAGTTGGGGAAATTTTTTTTGGTTGAAACGAGGGGGAAAAAAAACAAAAAAATAAAATAAATAAATAAATTCAATTATATTTCAGTCAGTAAACAACTGAAACTGAAGAAGGGAACAAAAAAAAAAACAAAAAAAAAAAAAACCTAGAAAAAAAGGCAGCTGGTGGACGAGAAAGCTCTCTCTCAACTAACTAACGGGACGCCCCACCGCCAATAATGGATAGCAAATCACCAACTTAACGTAAAAGCTGGGTAGTAAAAAATAAATAAAGAAAACAGACCTCAATAATAATTACCATTGTGTGGAGATCTGTTCCAACGGTACACCAAAAAACAGGTTGCGATGGATTTTTTTTTTTTTTTTTTTTAAAAATTTGAAACAAGTGCATTCAGGTTATCATGAAAAAGATCATTTCTTTAATTTTTACTTTATTATTATTATTATTATTATTATTTTCTTTTGTCGTATATATAACATTGACCTCGGTAGTTCTTACCTTTATTTTGTTAACTTAGAGAAGAATGCAAACTGAGATGAGGAGGTTCAGTTGTTGCTGAACTACCAAAACCATTCAGATAAGCAGCCTTTATATATTTTGTTGATCCGTCAGCTAGTTTTACTGGCGGCACAGGGAAATAGATAACATGAACATAATAAATAAACAGCTTTCAATCTAAATAGTTTCCTCTCCCGACTTCGTCGGTGCAAAAAAAAAAAAAAAAAAAAGATCGATACTTACATGACTTCAATAATAAGAAAACGGATGATACAAAAGAAGAGAGAAAAAAAAAAAAAAAAAAAAAAAACACCATAAGACAATATAGTATAACAGAAACTTTAAAAAAAAAATAAAAAGAGGTCGCCTTACCAGTCACCCTTGAGTGACCAAGGGGAGATTTAAAAAAAAAAAAAAAAAAAAAAAAGAACTTTTAAAAAGATTTTTATGACTTTGTGAAAGTAAATTTAGTATTGTCCCTTACCCCATTTTTTTCCAGCTGATTTTTTTTTTTTTTTTTTTGATATTCCCCCCCTTTTTCCTTCAAGTTAGTTAAGCCACGTGATATGAAAACACCACTTGGTGGCCGACTAAATAAAAGTAGTAATTTAATTTTCTCACAAGTATGATAAACTGAAAAGTGGAGTGCTGGAAAAAAAAAAAAAAAACTAATTTAATTTGGAAATCTCGTTATGAGGATCGACAAATGTAAAAGAGGTTGAAATCAACGACAGCATCACAGCCATGTGATTCCAATAGCGTCAGAGAGAGGGTTGGTTTTCGTTAGTCGCAATTCTGCTATCAAATTTAGTTGGTCGAAGAAGGGAAATAAAAGAACGAAGAAAAAAAAAAAGAAAACTGTCTCTGTTCAACCAAAGTGGCAACACCCCTGGTCTCAGAAACAATTAATAATTACACCATACTGTATTTTTTTTTTTTTTTTTTTTTTTTTGTGGTTACCGAAAACCGTCATTATGCGCCAGGAACGACACGATACAAACAAGAGAAAACATGCCTAGTTGTGTGAAGATCCAAAATACGAATTCAAATTTAATTTCCCACTCCAGTTGTGGTGAACAGTTATTCCTCTTTATAACTACATTGTATTGTTGGAAAAAACATAATACTTTTTTTTTTTTTTTTTTTTCGTTTTTTTGTATAATTAAGCTTGTTTTCGTTCTTTTTTTGTTTTTGCTGATTTTTTTTTTTTCTTTCCCAATCACCTATCAAAGATGCGATACGAAAAATGAAACTACATTATTGCTAAGGGAAATAAAAAAATTCCTAAGATTTTTTTGCAAGAAACCCAATTTTTTTTTTTTTTTTTTTTGCACTGGAACAGTACTGTAAGCTACAATAACGCTGACACCCTCAGTCAGTCTCGTGACACAAATAATACATAAACAATTGAACCTAATATATATTTTTGTTTTTCCCTCCCTCCCTCCCCTTCCCCCCTTACAGTCTGCTGTAGAGCAATAAACCAGATGTAGCAAAAAAAAAAAAAAAAAAAAAGGTGGAAAAATATTATTTCAATTTTTTTTTTTTTTTTTTTGTTAAAAAAAAAACAAATAAATAATATTATAATGTTATTTCACAAAATAACATAAAAACAACTAAATAATAAAAAATAAAAAAAATAAAAAAAAAAACGATGAAATAATTTGACATTTGTCAAGGATAGTAAAAAAACAACATGACGCCTCAGTTCCATCATCCACTGTTTGATAAACAATTCTAGAGAGCAGCGCGACACTTTATTTCGGTTTATTATTTGTATGCAGAGTAGATAGCAGAGTAGATAAAAAAAAAAGGAGCAGAAAGAAAAAAAGAAAAACTACCACTGCTGTGACTAGTGCAACATAAGTTAATGTCCAACAGTATTGTTGTCTGATTTCTATTGAAATCTGAATAATTAAAAAATAAAAATAAAAAATAAAAAATAAATAAATAAATAAATGATCACCTGTGAAAGTAAATAACGCGTTAGCCCGCACTGTTGATTTTTTTTTTTAATTATTTTTTTTTTTTTTTTCCTCCCCCCTTTCTTCTATCAACAGAGCTCGTACACTTATATAAAAGGTAGTTAGCAGTTTTTTTCTCTAGATGTGAGGAACACCCCTCCTAATGGATTGTCAGATTTCTTCTTCTTCGTAAGTCACTACTTCGTATTGAGTAAGCAGATGAAAATAATTGGGAGCAATTATTAGAATGGGGAAAAAAAATGAGAAGAAAAAAAAAAACTGCGACCTTCCAACAGTCTGCACCCTCTCAGATGTCTTCCTCTTTATCAGATTCAAAGAAACCAAGTTCGGGTGTTCTATCAGAGGGAGTCTTTTTTTTTATTTTTCAATTGGTGTCCAGTTCGATTCCGTTGATTGGTTTTTTTTTTTTTTTCTTCCCCAAAAAAAAATCTCAAAGATCATCTAAGATTGCTCGTTTGTCAGGACTGCTGCCTGAGTCCAAAGGATCTAACAGAAGGTTGGAGGATTTCGGGTGAGATCCTCCTGAGAGAGACTTCACACTAATGACAGGAGACAGAGACTGCGAGGAATCATAAATATGTGGTCCTTTATGCATTATCCGAGGGGAGGATAATGGAGAGCTGTACACGTCGTCTCGACCTTCACTTCCCGGAAAACGACTTCCTCTGTGAGGCAGTGGTAGCATCATTGGACTTGCTGGGAGGCTACCAAAATCTGAACGACTTCCTCCAGGTACGTACTGGTCAAGTAGTAGTGGTTTACTGCTAGGATTGGTCTCTCTTACTGCTGATCCCTGTCGGACCATATCCACGAGTCTGGGTTGCGCCTGTTTGTTGGTATTTATTTAATTGTATCTCTCACCCACTCTTGAGATCCTCAGAAAAAGAAAAAAATAAATACACACCTCCTTCACCCAAAATGATATTGCTAGTTCCATGACGACTACGAAAACTGTGCATCCGACAACTATCAGATAGAACTTTGGTTCTGTTTATTTATTTTTTTTTTTTTTTTTTGTTTTTTTAAAAAAACTCTCCTCAACAATCTCAATGTAAAATAATAAAACAAAACCCATACTGGAGTAAACCATCAAAGCGATCCCGTGATACTCTGAGTGCCCAAAGAACATTGTAAAGTTACTGTACACCAGAATGAATGCTGTGTTTTTGTTGATTTTGATTTTTTTTTGATGTTTTAAAAAAAAACAAAAAAAAAATTTTAAATTAAAAACAAACCATGATATCCAGCAAAAGACAAGACAATTGACAATAAATGTACCCAAGTCCAAGACATGAATGTCAAAGATGCTTTTGCTAAAACAACACTAATGACCGTCGACATTACATAAGTACCATGAGTGAAGATACCACTAGTACGAGCACCAGCCGTATCATCTCTTTGCATTGACGGTAAGATGAGTCCGAATATAACAGCTGTATGAATAACTGTCCAACATAACCAACGAAGAATGGAAAGTCTTGATAAACGACCTCCTGCGGGAGATCTGAGATCATAATACAACGAAGGATATTGAAGAACTTCACTTGGTCTGACGTCGTATTCAAACAACCCCATAGTCAATGGAGGCAGTAAAGTAAACAACATATTATAACAAATAATAACCCAAGAATCAAACAGTGTCTGACCAGTGTAACCTGAAGTCGTTGAGTAGATGATCTGACAACAAGAGTAGATTAAATTTTTATAAAAAGAATATTGAATTAAATAACTATTCTTAAGTAACGCAAATCTTCCATGAATTGCGAGAAGAGGACGGAGATGGCGGAACTGAGGGATGGCGAAATCGGAACTTCGTTCAGCCTGAGAACCCTCGAGACCCATAATACCAATTCCAACCTTCGCTCTTTGAATCATCGATACGTCGTTAGCTCCATCTCCGATACTCATGACGGTCAGTTTAGCGTCTTGTAAAATACCAACAAAGTCTGACTTTTGCAAAGGAGTAACTCTGCAGCATATCGCTGTCTCTGCTTTGAGTGCCAGTTTCTTAAAGTTCTCAATCATATTATTATCACCCGATTCGTTAATCGCAGCGAATGTCTTCCCATCGATGATGATACAGTTACCTGTACCACTTCCTAACATTGTCCCCGACAGACCTTCTTGTGATGTTATCGTCGCATGTCCATTATTTATTTGGTCAGCCAGACTTCCCAAAGTCGAATTCTCAACGTCGATATTTATAATTTCAGTAGAATCTGAAGATATTAACTGACAAGTGTTCGCGATGTTGATCGCAGTCTCTCTCTTGTCTCCAGTTAGAATCCAAATGGTAACTCCAGCAGTTCGGAAGTAACTAATCGTTTCGGGTACTTCAGGCTGAAGCTTATCCTCGATTCCTATTTTAGGTTATTATTTGGAAGGTGGAATTTAAAAAAAAAAAAAAAAAAAAAAAAAAAAAAATTCATACCTGTAGCACCAACAAGTGTAAGAGAGTGCTCCATGGCTAACGAAGCCTGTTCAACAAGTTCGTGGCGATTAGTGACTGAATTGGTCGCTGCTGTCCATTGTGGTAGCCAACTATTGTACTCATGATCAGTGATGTGTTTCCATGCCATGCAGAGAGTTCTAAGTCCATCACATGCAAAGACATCAGCTGCTTTTAGTACTTCGTGTCGAAATCTATTCTCATCAGCGTTTGAGAGATTTGCAAGTATTGCCTGATCTGATCCTTTTGTAAATAGTAGTCTTTGATGACCAAATCCAGGGTGTTCTATTATTACTGACATCATCTTTCTATCACTTGAGAATGGAAGTGTGTGAAGAACTTTAATAGTTGTTGGTGAAGGGTCTTTAGTAGTCGCAATCACTGCTTCTGTTTCAGTTCTCTGTTGGAGAACAACTCCTGCATCACGTGCTGCTCTGGTCAGAGCAACTTCATCAGTGCTGTCGCCAGCGTAGTCAAAATGATCATCAAGGCATGTGTTTAGAATATGAGAGACCACGTCATTACCTCCTTCTCTTGAAGGGAGGACAGTGTTACAGAGAGCTAGTATTTGCATCAACATTGGTAACTTTGGATCGTTTTCCGCCACCATCGAATTCTTCAGACACCCCGGCTTGGTGAGTTCGTTATATATTTTAGTTCCGCAAAAACAGGTTGCGAAAACCATTTTGTTCTCAGTCAATGTACCAGTCTTATCGGTACATATAACCTGAACCTGACTAAGCTCTTCATTTAAAGATGCTGTCTTAGCTTTCATCGCAAGATCTCTTTCACTGTCATACATGAGGAGGTCCCACTCCATGAACTGTGCTTGCAAAGCTTTACAAAACTCAATTGATAAAAACAAACTAATTGGCATCATGAGCGATAGCAGTACGAAATATGTGAAATAATGTCTTATGAAATACTCAAATGCTCCGTATTCGAAGTTTAAATATTCCAAATAAAATGCGTGAGCGTTACTACTACCGCGAGCAAAGTAAACACTTCCTCCACACAGTATTGAGATACAGACCTGCTGTGCCAGTAAGATGTATACAATTAAACGAGATAGTTTCGCGTCTATTCTTGATTTCTTGTGAACTGGTGGTGTTAAGTTAAGAAACATCTTGGTACTAACTCCTGTGTAGATCGCCATACAAATAGCAGACGGTGTTTGCCGTAGAACACAACCCCTTAGTAATAAATTATTAATATGACATGGTTGTGGGTTTGATACTCCTGGCCAGTTCAATACCCCCTCCCAAGAGTCTAACTTCTGACTTGGGGCATTGCATGAGACTGAGAATGCTAAGCCTTGAAGAGTACTTGGGTCGTCGAATGTGCTGGTTCCAGAGACTGGATTTTTTTTTTTAAGATTTCCTTCTCCATCGAGGTTTGCTGTTTCGACGAAGGCTGAGTTATCATCTCTCTTCGTTGAAATTATTAAAACATCAGCTGGGATGGTTTCATTGTCTGATATCTCAATTAGATCGCCAGCCTTCACATCTTGACTTTTAACTGAACACCATTGATTCTTTGGATTGTTTTTAGATCTCAAAACTCTCACAAGTTTCGAATTTGCTTTTCGATCATCATTGTGTCGTTTCCAATCTTCATGCGCATCTCGCAAACTTGCGACACCAACAACAGCAACAAACGGAATAATCGTCGTAATCGGAAACACTGGAGACACACCAGGGATTAGAGAGAAGGCCATATTCATGAAGAAATACATGTTAGCAACTTTAGTCATTTGGAGATATAGGTTCAAAGGAAGGAAGTTATACCATTCATATTTACTAGTTTTTATATAGTTGTTTGGGAGGTTTTTATTTGAGTTCTCTTCGTAGAATGATGATGCCGCTGTTGTTGTTCCTCTTATCAAAAGAGTGTTCTCGTCGTTATTATCATTTTCGAGCTCGAATTTGAAATTTCTACCGCTGGTTAGACTCCCAGTCACATCCGACTGACACAACTCTACTTCTTCTTCGTTCTTTCCCATCCTCTTAATTTGCTTTTTTTACTCAATCAGAAAAAAAAAAAGGAAAAAAAGGAGCTCAGGTGACAGGCTTCAAAATACACACAAGCAGAAGCAGTCACTATCTCGACATATTAATTAGGAAGAGTAGGGAAACTTGATACTGTTAAATAAAAATATAAAATGCAAAACTTTTTTTGATACCGAGGTAGGTTTTTTTTTTTTTTTTTTTTTTTATATTGTCGAAATAGAAACATCACATTTTTTTTTAATGATTTTTGCTTTACGTTAATTTAAAGAAACGTTTTTTTTTTTCATTATTATTTCTCAAAAAGATGGGAAAAAAAAAAACTAAACTTTCACGACATTCAAGTCGATATGTAAAGACGTTCCTTCACTAAAACGGAAAGAACTGTCTGCGGTACTTAGACGCGAATTAAGCTGCAGCAGCAAACAAACAAACAAACAAACAAAAAGGGAGGGTGAATGGGATAAATGACTTCGACTTTTAATCGAATAATTACTCAGGTTTGATCTACAGGAAAATAGTCTCAGATTCTTTAGAATAATTCAGCAGCGGGGAAAAAATAAAAAAAAAAGAAAAGAAGAAAAAAAATCATAACACAATGCTGCCAATAATTCTTTTTTTTTTTTTTTTTCCCCTTCCTTCTCTCAATAAATTGTTTTGAGGACGAAAAAAAAAAAAAAAAAAAAAATACAATAAATGAATTTTCTTGGGAAGAGGAAAAAAAAAAAAAGAAGAAGTTCGTGGGAATCACATCCACCACCATATAATTATAAAGTAGTTAGTTGTTACCAGACGACACGAAGGGATACCAAGCAATAGCGATTCATCATCTCTGGTTGATTGTGTGTTTACCTGCCATACATTCCCATCGGGTTTATTATTGAAAGCGGGTTTTACAAACGTGAGATATCCACCACCATATAATATAAAGTAGTTAGTAGTCAGTTGTTATCTAACAAAGTCTAAGGTAACAAGACGACACCAAGGGATACCAAGCAATTTAATTGCAGCGCGCTGCTGCATCACTACTAGTTGATTATGTGTTCATAGAAAGGATTACACAACATTGTTAGGTTAGATTGGTGGAGAGGAAGGAAAGAAAAATAAAAAAATTCATATTTTACTCATATGAATGAAGCAATTATTTTTGATTCTCCCTCTCGGCGTAAAAATGATCAAATAGTGAAAAGAAATTTTTTTTTTTTTTTTTTTCCCCTGATAAAAACGGAAACGTAAGTACGCACGCTGCTGCAGCAATTCTAATTCAGATTAGCTTTTTTTTTTGAAAAGCAGACAGAACCCCATCGCAACAAGAGGGATGATTAAGTCTCGACTATAAAGAAATCAGTAATTCAAAATCTGAATAGTTTCTCTTCTCTGATCGTCGATACAACAAAAAAAAAAAAAAAAAAAATGTGACCCTCTACCAGAATCACACGTTAAGCAATCAAGGACAAAAGGTGAAACAGATAATGATGTTTTTTTTTTTTTTTTTTTTTTTCCCTCCTCCTAGGAGTTTGATAACACAGAATCAACTTACCTCAGATAGAAATGTTTATGTTTATATATTATAATGTACAAGAGGCTCCTCTTGTTCAATTTAAAAAACAACAGGGGAAACGTCTACAGAAAAATAATTCTTTAACTTTTTTTTTTTCGATTTTGTTTTTGGTACACAAAATTCGAATTTTTTTTTTTTTTTTTTTTTTTTTTTTTTTTTTACTTATCAGAAAAAACCTTAACAGAATCAGTATCCAAAGGATACTGCGGACAATTGACTGCTTCCAAAACAGAAGTCAAGTATTCCGAAATGTTATTTGGTATTAATAAATCCTCTCTCTCATACCCAGCACCGATAAGTATTCTAACTTCCTTACCAGCATTGATCACAGCGATATTTTTAAATACGGAAACCCATGCAGGGATGATAGACAGCATTGGATACTGTTGGTGGTGAGCAACACCGACAACGAGTGTTTTTGAATGTCTTCTGATGTGTTCTAAGAAAGGCCTGTCAGCCATGAGATTTGATGATTTTGGTGATCTCCCGATGTCGCAAATAGTGATGTCAGTCTCTCCTGCAGTTAATAAAGACGTCCTGTAGTCGAGTGTGTTTATCTTGTTAGCTTCTGTTGTCGGGAGGTTAAAGTACTTCACAGCAGTCGAAGTAGTTTCAGATTCAAACGCCTCAACATTTTTACTACCAAATAATTTTGAAAATAAATTATACAATACTCCACCTCCGATTCCGACCAACCTGACTTTAAACTTCGGCAATACTCTCTTAACTGAAGACACAGTCGGATCGTGTCCTTCCCATGATAAGATGAGAGCAGCTGAGACTAATTGGAGTAATTCAGATTTTAAAATCGGCACATCAGGATTCTCCATGTGAATGCAGGACCTCATCGACGTTGGATTCCCAGTTAAAAGCATGAACCTCCAGGTTTTTCCAGTTTTATTCCTAAGGTCAACAACACAACCTGATTCCTCTGTTGACAAAATTCTTGGATAGTTTACTAGTAGTCGGTGAGCAAAAGGAGGTATCAAATCTTTCTTTTCTCCCTCATACGTCGTATCTGTTGCTATCCATTCAACTAGTTTTCTTGGAGAACATCCAATCGCATTCAACTGTTGTAACAATTGATCAGCTCGTCTTTTTAAATGTAATAAACATAACAAAACTAACAACAACAATCCACCTCTTCGAATCACATTATTTCTAGTTAACATATTTGCAGCATAGATGTACTATTATTATTTTTTTTTTTTTTTTGGTAGTTTTTTTTTCTATTGAGGGGGATAAGATAAAAGGTTAAATAATAATAATTGAAAAAAAAATCAAAAAAAAAAAAAAAAAAATTATATCGTCCCCCCCGTTTCTCTCTCTCTTGTGAGATAACAGCAGGTGTTAACACAGTGAGGGTAATCTATACATCCATCTATTCTCTCATCAATCAGGTATGATGACGAAGTAAGTTAATCAACTTATTAAATACAAATGCATTCTCCAGATACATTTGAATAAGGTAATGTTAGTGTAGGTATACATTTACATTTACATATCTCCTTTTCCGTATTGTCATTCAGTGCAGTACTATGAATTGGTGGGGGGTGAATAAACATGAGACAAGACACAACAACAGTAACTCAACAACAACTGACATTGAACAAAAGACACCACTGCGATGGGGAGTTTGTTTTTTTTTTTGTGGGGAAATTTTTTTTTTTTTTTTAACCCTCATTCTGGGCTGGGATCATATGTTGCGAGTGGGGTGGAACGTCGTATAGACGAATAGCGACGAAGCAGGAATGGTGAAATGGGGAAACAAAATATATAAGAAAATTTAGAAAAGAAAAAACAAAAAGAAAGAAAAAACAAAAACGAAATTGGCCTCACGAGTACATAAACCAGAGTGCAATGCACTATTTTTTGTTTTTTGTGAACGTACAGATGGCCACTTGTGTTACAACCATTCCCTTTTTTATTTTTTATTTTGCCTCACAGTAGGTGACACGCGAATGATGTTTTTTGTTTAGGGGAGCCAGAAATCTTTAAGGGAAAAAAAAAAAAAATGCACAGGGGATGCCGGATGAAGGAATAAAAAGAAACCAGCAAACACACAACACAAAACCAAATTAACTAACAGTACCGGGTGGGGGTGGGAAAATAAAAAATGGGATGGGTGGGGGGAAAGCACCTGTCACTTCACCTCATTCTCTAGTAGTATTCTACCTTAACAAAGCAACTCATACGAACTACTACTTCACAACAGCCTGTTTAATCTGATTAAGGCTTTTCACTTCAACAGTAAGAAGTTTTTGTTTGTTTTCCATCACTAATTAACTATAGTTAGAAAGAATGAAAAGAAAGAAAAAAAAAAAAAAAAAAAGAGAAAAAAAAAACTACTCCCATCAAACCCTCTGTTACTAAAATAATCATTTTGTTCTTTTTCTTCTTTTCCCTTCTCCCCGTAAAGGGGAAGCGATCTTTTTTTTTTTTTTTTTAAAAATTTTATATTATTTTTTACTCTCTTCCTTACTCTCTGCTTCAGTGTTATGTTACTTTTTGTACATAAAACAAAACTTTCGCAGGGAGGAAAAATAAAAAATATAAAAAAAATTAAAAAAATTTAAAAAAAAAGGGTAAGTTCAGAGATAAAAGAAATATTTGATTTTTCATTTCTTTCACACGATACCCTTCTTTAGGTAATTATCAGATTTCAGGGGAGAGAAAAAAAAAGATTAGTTTAGATTATTTAGTTTTAGTTTTCATTCTTATCCTCGCTGTGTAAAAAAACACGTTTTCGAGATTGGGTAAAAAAGTGGGGAAAGGAAAAAAAAAAAAAGGGAGGGGTGTATGTACCCAATAACCTGTGTGATGAGTTTTTTTATTATCAAAAAAATGAAGATAGACCGAGGCTGTTCTACTCGGATGGCAGCATCTAAAAAAGTAATCGCCGTAGCTGATTTACTTTTAAACTGTTTGCGTATTTATATTGCCAGTGTGATGTGGTTTTAAAAAAAAGAAAAGAGAAATGAGAAATCAATTACCACAAAATACGAAGAACTTCACATACACACGACCAACTCATATCATACATTCAGCCAGCTAGAAGGGGATGAACCGTAGAGGCTACAAGTAGTATTTCTTTTTTTTTTTTCTTTTCCTTCTCTTCCATAGTGGATAAAACAAAATAATCCCACGACACGTCTTCCCAACACCCGTAACCACATTCACGCATCACACCCGTTAAGTACTTAGTTTTCCACGAGGTAACTTGATACTCACGGGCAGTTCGATTCCTAGCAGCATCCTTTTTTACTGCGACGGGTGGTGTCATCGTCACGGAGTAGAGAGCTAGTTGGTGCTTGGGAAGATTGAGCTTTTTCAGTATTTTTTGATTCAGATTGTTTCTTTCTGTGGAGGGCTGTGCGGGCTACTTTTAAAAAAGCTTCCTCAATGAACTCACCATTAGCAGCTGAAGTCTCAAACATCATTACTTCTTCTTCTTGAGCAAATTGAGAAGCTTCTCCGTGAGTGATTTCTTTATTAGGTAAGTCACACTTGTTTCCTACTAACATCATAGCACAGTTAGGATCAGTGAGAGACTTCGCTTCTTGAATCCAACGAGGTATGCTCTCAAAGGTTGCTCGTCTGGTCACATCGTAAACCATTAGACATCCCATTGCTCCTCTGTAGTAACTTCTGGTTACTGAAAGATATCTCTCTTGTCCACTTGTGTCCCAAATTTGAAGTTTCACTCTCTGTCCATCCATGTCGACTACTTTACTACCGAATTCAACTCCGATAGTGTGACTTGAATTAGAATTGAACTCGTGGTAAATAAATCTGTGAAGCATGCAACTCTTCCCAGTGTTGGCATCTCCAATCACGATGATTTTCATCAGCAAGTCGTGGTTGTCTCTGGATCCCATATTATTATTATTTAAAAAAAAAAAAAAAACTCGTGTGTCCTGAAAAAAAAGATATAAATTAAGTTAACCAACGTCAGTCAGATCAGAAATCACTCTCTCTCTCGCTGTTCTCGTTAAGTTTTGTGTTACTGTTGGACTTGATTGGTAGTAATTAAATAAAACACATCTTACAAAGTATAAAAAATTAAACTAAAACTAAGAGAGAAGCATACAGTAAGCTATAAAAATATCTATACAAAAGAGAGAGAGATATCACCAACACCAATAGTGAAGAATGATGTTATAACAAGACAGACTTGTGACTAGTTAGACTTTGAAAGTATCACAGAGCTGAGTACTCATTCTGATCGCTAAAGGTTGTCTCTCTTCCCGAAGAGGACTATTTCTTCAGTTCAGATTTTTTCCCAATTCAGTGACCTCTCGACATGGACATCAGCAAGTGGAGTGTTGAATGAGACAACTCGACTCGTGTCACACAAAGTGGGTGAAGAATTAAAACTACCTCCAGCCAGAGGTGGCTTCGTTGCAGACGATCCCAGCGGTGACGATGGAGTTGGTGTGACAATTCGACTCGAACTATGCAATGTGCGTGAAGAATTAAAACCACCTCCAGGTAGAGGCAGCTTGGCTGCAGACGATCCCAGCGGTGACGTAGGTGTCGGTGTGACAACCCGACCCGTACCATGAAGAGTGGGTGAAGAATTAAAACTACCCCCAGCCAGAGGTATCTTCGTTGCAGACGATCCCAGCGGTGACGTAGGTGTCGGTGTGACAACCCGACCCGTACCATGAAGAGTGGGTGAAGAATTAAAACTACCCCCAGCCAGAGGTATCTTCGTTGCAGACGATCCCAGCGGTGACGATGGAGTTGGTGCTGTGAAAATAACTTTCTTAACACTGCCAGATCCCAGTGGAGTCGGACCACACATCGTAGAAGAAGAACTGACGCTGACTGTAGTCGCCTGATAGTCATCAGGTGTTTGTACAGATGATAAACTTTTTATTACTATTGAAGAAGTGATGGTTTTTATTTTAGTAACAGTTTTCGGGGCGATCGGTATCTTCGGAGCTGTGCTACCCCTCGGGAATGCGATGTCGACGGGGTTACTAATTACCTTAACTAAAGGAGGAATGACACTTCCACCCAACCTGGTCCAACAGAGTTCATGAGGAGGACAATACCAACCTGCGTAGTAAAGAACATCTTCGCTACAACTGCGGCGGTGATTCAGAGGAATGTCAGCGTTCGGTTTGATAACTAACACTTCAGGACAACATATGTCTCGATACCTTCCTAATAGGAGGATGATCGCAAGTACAGCAACAGAACCTGATATAAAAAATAATAAGAAATAATAATTATACGCACCAGCAGGTATATCCATCACTGTAGGCGTCAGTGATTCAACTTCCTGAGGCATTCCAACCGCAGGAATGACTGGTTCAGGTGTGGTGTTGTCAATGATGGTATCGCTAACCATAATAGCTGGACCTCTGATAGTCGGAATCGATAAATAAATCCATCCAAAAGGTGGGTTTTGAGTTCCCTCAACAAGCAGTTTTTCATAACCCTTTCTCGGACCTTTAAACTGCAGCGTTATAACAGCTTTTACTGATTCATCATTCTGAGTCTTAACATGTCTGTCAGATGAGGAATCGATCAAAGATGATAAAGTGTTTACTGTTCCTGGTGGTATTGACATCGTTGTTTCTAACAGTCTGCAAAATGAATGTGTTTCAGATTTGATTTTTTCAGAGGATTTGATTTCCACAATCAATCTAACTGCTGGTCCGTATACTCCAGGAGGTTGACATCCTCCTCCAGTTAATTTATTAAAAACACATCCAGCGACTGATTCACATTCTGATAAAGTTACTAAACCAGAACAGTACGGAATCACTGCACAATTATTTAGAGGAATATTCCACATGCAATTTGATGATTTATAGCAATCGTTCATTGATAGCTGAGGACATTGTTTTATTTCAGAACAGGAATTTGAATATTGTTGCCATGAGCAAATCGTACGATCATCGTAACATTCTTGTTCTGATTTTGAACTACACAGCTCAACGGTGTTATGACACGTGTTTTGTGACCAGGTGCATGGTGAAGCAAAAATACACATCCAAGGCTCAGAGTAAGAACTACAATGAGAAACACAATGATCGATATTCACATCATAATAACACGATCCTGAGCAGGTATCACGTGGATTGAAATCAGAGCTACAGTGAGATTCTACACACGTCACGTTATCGAAATCAACTGGAGACGAATCTTTTATTTCACAAAAACCATCTGATAAACAATCAGAAGATGTCATTCTATATAAACATTTTGATTCACAGCATTGTAATTTATCACAAGTTTGGTTATCACAAATAGTCTGCTCAGGGTTTGATACTAATTGTTGATTTGGTTGTTCCGTACAATCAGAAAACGATTCACATGTTTTCAACACACATGAAAAGTCATCATTCATAATAAAAGTACCATCGTCTCGACACGTTAGTGTTGTTGATATGTTGAGCAATCCATTCTCACACCAAATATCACAATTATCACCAGTTGACTTCCCTAAGCAATTCGTAAGTAGTCCTTCTAATGGTGGTGTGGATGTCAAACAAATATTAGCAACACAGCATCCAACATCATTATTTGAATGTCCTTCATCATCACACGGAGGACACATCGACATCGTCAATAATGGAAAAAATAACAACAACAACATGTTGTTTACATTATTTTTATTATTTTCAATAATTTTTTTTTTCTTTTTTTTTTGTTTCCCCCCACTCACATCCCTGTCAAAAATGATAAAAATGAAATATTTTTTTACGAACATCAAATACGACGACAACACAGCTGCTGTGGAAGAATGAACCAGCTCCGATATTTTTTTTCTTTTTTTTTTTTTTTTTTTTTCTACCAACGTAGTCAGAAAAAGAGAATCAATTCAGATTGAAAGACCACCAATGTCATAACTTTTGTCGCTAATCTGAAACGGTTATTTTTTTTTTTTTTTTCCCCGTAAGCTGCATTAGATACTACGGACCAGTCAGGATGTTGAATTCGAGAGATTTCAACAACAAAAAAAAATAAAAAATAGAACAAATAAAATATATTGGCGCGAACGCCTGAGCTGCTTGGTTGGTGTGGAAAAGGAACACACCACCGTGCAGAATTGAGAAAAGAAGAAGAAAAAAAATAGTTTTTTTTTTTTTTTTTTTTCTCAGACAAAAAAAAGAAGTAACTTCAGGTCAAGGTTTATTTACTCTAAACCGTTTTCCTATGTCCTTCACATCACACTTCAGGAATTCCGATATTATTTCTTCAAGACCGCCTCGTAGCTGAACAGCTTTCTCAGTTTGAAAATGCATCGGCGAGACTTCAATTTCATCAAATTGATTATCACCCGCACCAATCTCGATATCACAGTCGATAAAATCATTTACAATTTTCTTATTAATTCCGCTGTCGTTCGTTAGAATCCCACGAATGTCGCTAATTGGCGGAGCACAACTTATTGACAAATCTTCAAAGAGTTCTTCACCAGAAGGTTTACTACGAAATAACCAAATTAGTAACTTCGACATCGTCGCTTTTGAATTATTTGGGTTGCTCAGCGTCGCAGGAAACACTGAACAGAGTGAGCAATATCTCGTAATCCTGGTACCTTTGTGCTCTTTAATCACCATCGGGAATAAACCAATCGAAATACTACCGATGTCTCCGTCGTAGTCGTCAGTGTGATTTTCCAAAGGGAGTATTAAAGGACTTAATACGCTTGAGTCTTCAATTTTGATATCAACTTCAGTATCTTGCGATTGAAATATAACATAAGGAGATGTAATGGTTACAGAACGGGGTGGATTCTTATACGTGACATCTCTCCAACACTTTGATAATTGTGATATCAAATAGAGTTCTACAGGGAATTGATATGGACCTCCGTCTTCTCGAATTGCTTGAGGCTTTACAATTATTTCATCATTCGAAACATCAGTGCTTTGAATATTAAATGGGAACACCCTTCCTCGATGATTACAATTTCTTAATGTCGCAGCAACCGAAGGAATCATGTCAGGTAGCTTTACTGTGAATGAGACCTCATCTGGTTTTCGATTTAAACAAGGAACAATATTAACAACATGTGGTATAGATAATGAAGACTGAATAATCATTAATAAAGCAATGTCATTATCCGTTGCAATGATGTTTTCAGATCGAATTGCGCGAGTGATATCAGAAAGTTTCATTTTTTTTGAAGAATTAGCGACCAACCCCTCCGGTAAAGATGGCAATAACGGTCTGTATCTGTGTAAATGATACCTCAACTGTGCTACTGTTAGTTCAAGTTGAACGACATTCTTTTTTCCAAAATAATTTCTGTCACACCAGGAAGTTAATTTATCGTCATCGTCATCGATCTCCCTCAACTCGTACATTATATTTAACAACACCGCGATGTCTGATGGGAATCCTTGAGACCAATTAAGCCTAGTCTCACCTTGTCTCCTTACAGCATCATGGTATGCAGCAGCACCAACATTCTCACCATCATCAAAACTAATACTACAAGACGCTACTGCAGCTAAATCAACTGCGATTTTACCTAAACGAATATCAACTAGCGATGCTCTGGTTACTAATCTTCCGTACAAGATGTCAACTGGTAAATTGTGTAAAATCTTTCCCAACGGTAACAATGAATACTTCATACGAGAATCACAGTGTAGAATATTGTGATTAGCGAGAGTTCTTAACCCCTCATCAATCTTCTCAAAGGAAGGAGTTTCCATACATGTTTTAATAAGCTCAATTGGATCTTCATTCGTAGCGCTGTATTCAGTCTTGTTGAAGACTCGAAGTACCATTTCGTGAAGTGAAGTTAGCTGAATTTCTGCTTTTTTAAAAGGTTCAGCAGCATCGAATTCAGCTTTTGTTACCATTCTATAACAAGTACCAGGACAGACTCTTCCAACACGACCTGCACGTTGTTGACAAGAATCTTGTGATACTCTAACCTGAACAGTTTGCTTGAAAGGAATCCCTCCTCTCGAAAGCTGCTTACTCGATGCTCGTAACTGCACACAGCTGTCAACAACAATAGTTGCATCTGATATTGTTATACTTGATTCGGCTACGTCAGTGCTTAAGATTACCCGATATGGAGATCTGTCTTTAATTGCTTTTGCTTGTTTTTCACCACTCAGTTTTGAGTGTAATTTAAAAATTGAAACATCTGAATACATTGATAAGTAATCATCTAAGTATAGTTGAAAATCCTTAATTGTTCCCCAACTGGGGAGGAAGACAAGTATTACTGTCGGGTTATCCATATCTCTATTTCTAATTATCAGATCTTTGACGAAAGTTTTGATGAAGTTTTCTCTTGTCCTCCACAGCACTCCTGTAAACCTCGGAGGGGGTTCTAAGACATTTCTTGCAGACGTGTGATCGTCTAAATAGGTAATCTCAAGTGGGAAGGAATGTCCTTTTAGAGCAAACGATCCCAAACACTCTTTCTTAAACCACGGATGGTCATCCCAAGAACATATTCTTGACTCAATATAAGACACTAAAGCGTCATGAATCCGCTTTAGCGTCGCTGACATCAAGACAAGTGTCTTCCCAGAACGTAAAAAGTCTGGACGTAAAAGTACAGCCATAAGCAAATAACAATCAATACTCCTTTCATGGACCTCGTCCAGGACGATGTAGTCCCAGTTCAGGTCCGTTTTATGAATCAATTGTTTTACCATAATACCTGTAGTGCAGTAGACAATTGGTGTAGCTTCAGTACATGTACACTGTTGTCCAATGTGATACCCAACAATATTGCTGTATCCACTTTCTTCATCCCAAGGCATCTGTCTAGCTATTCTCTCTTGAAGTACTCTTGAACTTGCTTCTGTGCAAGCTATTCTACGAGGCTGAACGCACATAATCCTTCCATTGTACTTCGCTGCCGGACCAATATGACCCAGTCCTGTTGTGTATCTGTTTTTATATCTAATTTGATCATACAGCATTTGAGGTATTTGTGTTGTCTTACCAAGACCAGTTGAACCACTAATTGTTATCACTTTGTATTGAGTTACCGTTGATCCTTGTGATTGAAACTTAACGTCTTCTGATCCCCATGTTGCTTTCAGTAGGCTCTTTAAACTTTCATTCGCTAAGAGAGTATCTAACGATTGAGAACTCATCCCAGAACGGTATTTTTCATAAGTGAAATCAATAAAATCATCTAATCCGCTCTTAAGCTCTTCAGTCGATCGAATGACTACTACAGGATGAGACTTGTCACCTCTCTCTTTTTCCGCATGAAAATCAGATCCAAGCGTGTCTGCATACTTGCTGAGAGTATCAGTTTGGTAGCGTAGAGATTGATTTTTAAAAAATGAATTTAAAAATACATTTCGGTAATATTTTCGACTCAGACTTGAGGAGTCCCAGGCGATAACATGAGCTGAAACGCTTGTTGGAGATATTTTAAAGTAACTTTTAACACAGCTGGCGAAATGCTCAACGTGATCCCCGTCAGAAGACAGCAGAACAACTTTCATATGAGAAACACCCTTTAGGTTTCTGTGTTTCATTAACAAAGCCTGGATACGAGCGTCTACGTGACCAGTTTGACGACCAGCAATGTTAGCGTAAGTGTCTAGTGTGAAAAACTTATCAATCCCTCTCTCACAGAGATCGTTTTCAACAGTTTTTGAATCCACCCAATACCATTCATGAGTCGTCTCTTCAGTTTCATTCTTTGATATCATCGGACCACTTTGAGCTATTGTTAAGTATTCATTAAGAACTTCACCAGTTAACCATTTAGGTTCTGAGTTTAGGATATGAGCACCATCAACGATAACAATACTACTCGTTTCATCTCTTTCTACGTAAGTCTTCTGCACAAAATGACCTTCTTGTACTTCACTGCGATACGGAATTGGTTCCACTGGTAGTACTTGACCATGCAATTGCTGGTCATCATTTCTTGTGGTCATGGGTTGCCTGTGAAAATAAATTCATTCTAAGCAAGCAAAAAACAAACAACACTAAAGTAAGTAAAGAATACATCAACGGTTACGTTCTCTCTTTTTATTTTTTTTCAGAAACAACAATCAAGACATAATGTAAATCTGAAAGGAAAGGAATGACATCAACGATAAATAAATAATAAGATACAATCTGGTAACCGTTCACTTAATAGTTGACATCAATTTAAATGACATTTGACATCCTGGTGAGGTTCCGTAAGAGATTTATTACGAAGTTCTAAAGAATAGTGCATTGCTATATCTGGATTCTCTCTTTGTATCTATGGGTAGGTACAAAATAGTGAAAACAATAATATGAATTACTTTTCATACCAAATCTATCCCCCGAATACCAGTTGTGAAACTTCATCCTTACGACAGCACCGCTTTCTTCCAAAACCCACTACATCTTCTAGTGCTGCATACCACAAGAAGCTTTTTACATTAGTCAGAGATACTGAATTCGGATTTTCTGTGTAGAGCTAAAAGGAGTCTAAGTTAAATATTACCCCCATTAATGATTAATTTAGAGAGAAAATGAAATAATAGTTTCAAAAGCAGCCATATAATAAACAGAGATGAGTAGCCCTGTTTTCACACTATCTCACGGTGGTAAAAAAAACATGTTAACCCTTACACCACCGGAGCTGATATATCAGTCTGAAAAAAAAGTTTTTCACACTATCTCACGGTGGTAAAAAAAACATGTTAACCCTTACACCACCGGAGCTGATATCAGTCTGAAAAAAAAAATTTTCACACTATCTCACGGTGGTAAAAAAAACATGTTAACCCTTACACCACCGTAAGAACCCCCACAACAACGGGTCCAAAATTTTACTGTTTTTTCAAAAAGAGAAAAGGTACCCCCCCAGAAAACCTATGTACCAAACCGGACACAACTACTCCTACGGGTCAATAGCACCTGTCACCCACACACCTAACGGTGCGTACCTTGGTGCGTTGTTGCACATTCAGCAGAACTAACAAAGTCGGCAGTGTCGCAATAACGTACTCAACGGTTTCCATTCATAGCGGCTGCATGTTATTCCCTTCCCGTATTTTGAAAGGGATGATGTTTCTGCGCAACATCATGTCAGAGGGAGCCCAAGTAAAGAGAATGCCAAATCACGGCCGATATTAAATCGAAAAATCAGATTTTTTCCCTGTTTTTTGAGCTTGTAAAAGCCCTCTGTGGTCGCGGAAAATACACAAACAACCCGCATCATGGCACAGCAGGTTCAGACACACAGGAGGATTACCGCATCGGGGTTGATAAGCTCGAAAAATACAAATAACATCGATCCCAGATCATGGAACTTCATTAGTAACAGTGCAGCTACTTAGATCAGACCGTGTTGGGCTGGATCTATAAACTTCCACCTCTTTACCCCACCAGCCTGGCATACTGGATTTTTGGGAAGTTGGCGGTTTAGGAACATCACAAGGAATTTGTAGTTTTGGAGAATGTGATACCTTTTGGAATATGGGTAAGCACAAAGCGCTTGGTTGCATCGCTCACAGTAATCTAGTGATTGTGCGCGCTTTGCGTGAACTGCACACTGACGAGCCTTTTCCATCTTTCCGGGGTAGTGTCCCAAAGCTGGCTTGAGGCGATCAGGGATTGATACTGATTGTGGAGAAGGCGGTACTGATGGTGTTATTAATAGTGTTGGTGCCGCTCTGGTACGTTTAAATGTACCTAAGCTGCCCAAAACAAAGCCAATTTGAAGGATAAGAATCTCTTGCTTCTCCAGCCAGATTCACTACTATCCGTCCAAATTCCACCATGCCCACGTCGCATCAGGATAAAGGAATTCAAAATACACGTCTCCACTTCGGATCCTCATGCTCGGGAGCAGGTAATATCGCAGAGAAGTGTAAGTTCCTCAGTATTTCGGCAAAGCGATTACGTGAAAACACTTGCGGAAAGAACAACAGGGGGGGTCAACAGCATGTCATTCAAACCCCAGGAATCCCCTAGGTTAGATTTTATTGGGAGGCGCGTCAGTAGTGTTGTGCCAACAAAGGCCCTTCGCTCCTGCGTACTGGTTTTAAATTTCCTTCCCCTCTGTGAGGCATAGACCTCAGAGTTTTTCTTCATCAGCTGGAAAACTGACTATCCGAAGAAAAACTCAAAAACCTGCAGCTCCGACTTGCCTGCAACTCTAATCTTTAACGTTTCTTGGAGACGTGTTTTTATTCTTGGTAACCCTTGTTACCTCCCCTCCCCATTTGGGGTCAGATACTTCGTCAAGTGACGAATCGGAGCACACCGACGATGGATTAACAAATACTGTTGCATCCTCATCAGAACTGTGGACCGACATATTTCCCAAGTTGATTTTGGCCAGCTTTAGCAAATGGAAAATTTACCATTTAATAAAAACTATTGCGGCGCAACACGTAAGGAACATAAAAGACATCTCAATAATACCTCTCCCGTGAAATCGTTGTACTCAGAAATGCAAAATTTTCACTTAGCAAAAAAAAATTTTTTTTTCAGACTGATATATCAGCTCCGGTGGTGTAAGGGTTAAAAAAAAAATGAATCAAAATTGTATTTATCGCAAATTAAAAAAAGAATGTAAAAATAAAAATAAGCTTCAGATAAAATACACCTTGCAGTGAAAGTGGTTACGAAGAACTGAAATACCTATAAGAGACTACTTCTTAGAAGCCGCTAGGTAACCTCTACTGGTAGACACTAAGCGAGTTACCGAAGCTAGAATATGAGATTACTATAAAATAGTTCACTACATTGAAAAAAAAAAAGAAAAAAAACACAACTGTTTCGGATGTTCCATTTTACACTAGCGCTCGTCGTCGTTAACATTTTAGTTGAAGTTATTATTTAGGAAATTCCTTTTAACAACATCACTGCAATCTTCCAATCCCTTAACATTTCTCATAGTTGTAGATAATTTCTCATTCAAGAATTCACGTCCTATTGAAGTCAGTTTCTTCAAACCGGAAACATCGATGGAGGTGAGGGACTCACAGTGACTAATAAAGTCATAGCCAACACTCGTAACTTCACTCAAGGAAGACAAATCCACGCTAGTCAGAGACTTCGAATAATACAAGAATCCATTTCCTATTTTACTCAGCTTCTTCAAACCGGAAACATCGATGGAGGTGAGGGACTCACAGTTTCTAATAAATTTATTGCCAACACTCGTTACTTCACTCAGACACGATAGATTAACGTGTGTCAGAGAATCTGAGTATTGCAAGAATCCATCTCCTATTTGAGTCAGCTTCTTCAAACCGGAAACATCGATGGAGGTGAGGGATTCACAGTTACTAATAAAGTAATCGCCAACACTCGTAACTTCACTCAAGCAAGACAAATCCACACTAGTCAGACACTTTAAATTAAACAAGAATAAGCTTCCTATTTTACTCAGCTTCTTCAAACCGGAAACATCGATGGAGGTGAGGGACTCACAGTTTCTAACAAAGTCATCGCCAACACTCGTTACTTCACTCAAGGAAGACAAATCCACGCTAGTCAGAGACTTTGAATTATGCAAGAATCTATTTGGTATTTTAGTCAGTTTCTTCAAACCGGAAACATCGATGGAGGTGAGGGACACACAGCCTCTAATAAAGTAATTGCCAACACTAAGTACTTCACTCAGACAGGATAAATTAACGTGAGTCAGAGAACTTGAGAATTCCAAGAATCCACTTCCAATTTTACTCAGCTTCTTCAAACCGGAAACATCGATGGAGGTGAGAGACTCACAGTCACTAATAAAGTCATCGCCAACACTCGTTACTTCACACAAGGAAGACAAATCCACGCTAGTCAGAGACTTTGAATTATGCAAGAATCTATTTGGTATTTTAGTCAGTTTCTTCAAACCGGAAACATCGATGGAGGTGAGGGACACACAGCCTCTAATAAAGTAATTGCCAACACTAAGTACTTCACTCAGACAGGATAAATTAACGTGAGTCAGAGAACTTGAGAATTCCAAGAATCCACTTCCAATTTTACTCAGCTTCTTCAAACCGGAAACATCGATGGAGGTGAGAGACTCACAGTCACTAATAAAGTCATCGCCAACACTCGTTACTTCACACAAGGAAGACAAATCCACACTAGTCAGACACTTTAAATTAAACAAGAATAAGCTTCCTATTTTACTCAGCTTCTTCAAACCGGAAACATCGATGGAGGTGAGAGACTCACAGTGACTAATAAATTGATCGCCAACACTCGTTACTTCACACAAGGAAGACAAGTCCACGCTAGTCAGAGAACTTGAGAATCCCAAGAATCCATTTCCTATTTCAGTCAACTTTTGAAAATCTGAAACATCGATGGAGGTGAGGGACTCACAGTTACTAATAAAGTCATCGCCAACACTCGTTACTTCACACAAGGAAGACAAATCCACGCTAGTCAGAGAACTTGAGAATCCCAAGAATCCATTTCCTATTTCAGTCAACTTTTGAAAATCTGAAACATCGATGGAGGTGAGGGACTCACAGTTACTAATAAAGTCATCGCCAACACTCGTTACTTTACTCAGACAGGATAAATCCACGTGAGTCAGAGACTTCAAGTTATTCAAGAACTTGCTGGAGATGGCCGTCACATTGTGAAAAGAAGTGAAATCGATTGACGTCAGCGAGTCACAACTGTCTGACAGGAACTCTTGCTCAAATGCAGTGCAACGGCTGCAGTTGGTGAATGACAACCGACGGATGCAAGACGGAAGCATCTTAACACAATCACTAGAAAGGGTGCCTTCATCGTCGATATATTCTGAGGCATCGAAGACACACAACATGTCCGGATTTTGTGCGAACAAAACGTCAATTCGAGTACGAAGATGTGAAGTTTTCAACTCCTCCGCAGTCACAACACGTTCATACCGAGGCCATTTGTATGTTCTTTTCACAGTACCCCAGTTGTTCGAATCTTCCAGCTCACGGAGGATCTCGGCACCCCATGAGGTGTTGTCAAATTGGGATTTGACTTCTTCCTTCGACGAGTCGGAGAGTCTCGGCCAGTCCAGCAGCAGAAAGAGTTCTTTCCTGAGTTGGGCTGGGACACCCTCTTCTGTTTCACCCATGCCCAAGTAACCAATTTGAAGTGTGTTGAAATACTCATCCTCATTCAGCAGCCGAGGGAAGCAGGTGGACGAGAATACATTCCTCAGGTCATCTTCGACCAACTCCAACTTCCCGTCCCCCTTGAGATCAGCTTTAACAAACCCGATATCGGCACACTTCATGTCAGGATGCAAGGAAAGGGTTCCCAGTAATCGCGAGCTTCCTTCCACCAGCTTCGCCGACTCCTTCTCCCTCGCCACCCGGTGTACTTCCTTGTACGTCGTCAATTCAGTCGCAACCTCAGCATCCGTCATTCCAACCATGATCTCCTCCGACGATCTGAGAACTTCTGAAAAGCTGTCCATCAGCGCCCCCGACTCCTCCTTCCGACTCACCACTTCCACGAGCAGCTTCGCCATGAACCTCTGATGGCTCCTCAAAACAGAGGACAGGGAATCGACAGTTGCCATTATTTTTAAACTGGATGAGTTTCTGGTGATGAAGAATTAATTCAAAGGATACGTAACTTCAATTCAAGAACGTAATTCACATGATAACTGACACCAGAGAACAATCATCGCTACTCACTATGACTGCGGAATTAATTAATTTAAATACTTGTATTGCGTGTACTTCATGGAGGGGTGAAACTTTCACAATGTAAAAACAATAACAACTTTAGGTATTAATACAAAAACTAATATCAAAATATTTTTTTTCTTTTTTTTCGACTGAATAGTTTAGTTTAGTTTAGTTAGCAAAATACAAACTGATGACTACGAGGGGTCTGGGTAGCCCGCATCAGTAAGGACCCAATCGCGAAGATTGTAGTTTCATAGTATTGAATAAAATATTTGCAATTGTTAATGAAGAAAAAAAGTTCGTTTGGAAAAAAAAAAAAAACACAAAAAGGGAAATATAATTAGTTGTCCTTTCAGAAGAATCTGGTCAATAAAATAGTTGTCGAATCTGGTAATTAAAACCACGTACTATCAGTTTCAAGTTAGACGGGGCAACGGTGGGGGTGAAACTTTGACAATGTAGTTTGCATCATTAATTTTAGTATAGAAAAGGTGGAATAAGAGATAGAGATAAGTAAAAAGAAAAGTATTCATTTCCACAGTTTCCTAACATCAAAAGGGTAATAGAATACGTAGTTTCAGGAGCCTTAATCTTATACTACTTGTCCCTTTTTATGCCTTCATCAGTAAGACTTCATTCTATGTTGAAGTTGCTATCGTTCTAAGATAAGAATCCATCGGAGCTCGCCAGGATAGGGATAGCAATACTGATCGAAAGGGAGTCTAAGATCTTTGTGCCTTTAAGAATGTCACGGATGATCATGGATTCAAATGAGACTAGTGCAACAATAAAGTGAGTCATCCTTATTTTCACTTTGTGTATAATAAGTGCTGCGGCTGTTCCAGGATAAATCGAAATCCGATAAAATTAAGATATCTTTCTCAGGACCATTCCCCTTACCCAGCCCTCTTCAGTAAAGAGAGCAAGGGTTAGTTAGATTATGAGATTCCGCGATGAACGGATTTATGGATGTGCAGGCTTCCAAAAATGTTTGAAAATCAGCGTGTTGCTTGTCTCTTACATTGGCTATAACATCTGCCAAACCCGTGTCTTGAGTTTCTAGATGATGTCTGATAAAGTCAACTAAAGCACCACATTGAAGTACAGCTGATACTAATCAAAGAACATGAGGTCTGCATCTTGCGGTAACTTCCAATACGATAACCACCAGCTTCAGGTGATGAAGTGTTAGACTCTACAAACAGACAGTCATTCTCAGTTCCCCAATCCTTCCAGTCTCCGTAGTATTTATTCGTGTCTGGGTTGCAAAACTTTGATAGCAGCTGGTCAAAATGTGTGCATTAATACAACTCTTATAAATCATCCAGAAAAAACTTATCGAGAATCCTCCATCTTCTTTTTATTTCAAGTTTTCCATACACCATGTTATTTATAAATACCGTATATCACAATGTTTCATTATTTAATCAATTACTAAATATCCTGTTAACGATTCCAAACATACACCAATCCTTTAAACAATTCTTACTTAGTTGTTTTGTATCCAGCAAGAATCCATTTCTAATTTCAGTCAGCTTCTGAAAACTGCAAACATCGATGGAGGTGAGGGACTCACAGTGACTAATAAAGCAACACTCGTAACTTCACTCAAGGAAGACAAGTCCACCCTTGTCTGAGACCTTGAATTACGCAAGAATCCATTTGCTATTTTAGTGAGATTCCGAAAACCTGAAACATCGATGGAGGTGAGCGAGGAACAGTTCCTTCATCTACCTTGTCAAAGTGTCACTGTTGGGTAAGGGTTGTAATTGTATTGGAGAAGTCAAACACAACCTTTAACCATCCAGTTCAGGACTTTGGTGTTTTCTTCTTTTTCACTTTTGCTTACACCCCCGAAAAGATATTAACACCCCAGTAAAGGAATATAATTACTTACTAATGGCTCAAGGTAATTATATCCGATTGTTTCGAAACCGCTCCTTCAAAATCATTCCAACGACATCACTGCAATCTTCCAATCCCTTGAAATCTTTCTCAGTCAGTTTCGTTTTCCATAAGAATCCATTTCCTATTATAGTCAGCTTCTTCAAACCAGAAACATCGATGTAGGTGAGGGACTCACAGTTATCAATAAAGCAACGGCTAACGCTCGTAACTTCACTCAAGGAAGACAAATCCACGCTAGTCAGAGAATCCGATTTTTGCAAGAATCCATCCCCTATTTTAGTCAGCTTCTTCAAACCGGAAACATCGATGGAGGTGAGGGACTCACAGTTACTAATAAAGGAATTGCCAACACTCGTAATTTCACTCAAGGAAGACAAATCCACGCTAGTCAGAGACTTTAAATTATGCAAGAATCCATCTCCTATTTTAGTCAGCTTCTTCAAACCGGAAATATCGATAAAAATGAGAGATTCACAGTGACAAATAAAGTGATCGCCAATGCTAGTTACTTCACTCAGACAGGATAAATTAACGTGAGTCAGAGACTTCGAGTTATACAAGAACATATTGGGGATTGCCGTCACATTGTGGAAAGAAGTGAAATCAATTGACGTCAGCGAGTCACAACTGTCTGACAGGAACTCTTGCTCAAAAGCAGTGCAACGGCTGCAGTTGGTGAATGACAACCGACGGATAGAAGACGGAAGCATCTCAACACAATCACTAGAAAGGGTGCCTTCATCGTCGATATATTCTGAGGCATCGAGGACACACAACATTTCGGGATTTTGTGTGAACAAAACGTCAATTCGAGTACGAAGATGTGAAGTTCTCAACTCCTCCGCAGTCACAACACGTTCATACCGAGGCCATTTGTATGTTCTTTTCACAGTACCCCAGTTGTTCGAATCTTCCAGCTCACGGAGGATCTCGGCACCCCATGAGGTGTTGTCAAATTGGGATTTGACTTCTTCCTTCGACGAGTGGGAGAGTCTCGGCCAGTCCAGCAGCAGGAAGAGTTCCTTCCTGAGTTGGGCTGGGACACCCTCCTCTGTTTCACCCATGCCCAAGTAACCAATTTGAAGTGTGTTGAAATACTCATCCTCGTTCAGCAGCCGAGGGAAGCAGGTGGACGAGAATACATTCCTCAGGTCATCTTCGACCGGCTCCAACTTCCCGTCCCCCTTGAGATCAGCTTTAACAAACCCGAAATCGGCACACTTCATGTCAGGATGCAAGGAAAGGCTCCCCAGTAATCGCGAGCTTCCTTCCACCAACTTCGCCGACTCCTTCTCCCTCGCCACCCAGTGTACTTCCTTGTACGTCGTCAATTCAGTCGCAGCCTCAGCATCCGTCATTCCAACCATGATCTCCTCCGACGATCTGAGAACTTCTGAAAAGCTGTCCATCAGCGCCCCTGACTCCTCCTTCCGACTCACCATTTCCACGAGCAGCTTCGCCATGAACCTCTGATGGCTCCTCAAAACAGAGGACAGGGAATCGACAGTTGCCATTTTTTTTAACTGGATGAGTTTCTGGTGATGAAGAATTAATTCAAAGGATACGTAACTTCAATTGAACAACGTAATTCACATGATAACTGACACCAGAGAACAATCATCGCTACTCACTATGACTGCGGAATTAATTAATTTAAAGTAACTATTAGGTTTCGAGAGTAATCCATATACCTCTTACCTCTATTCTATCATCATCAGTTATGGTGTGGAAGTAAGTCAATCAATTATTAAGACTGAAGCACTCCAGTTTGCAGGACTGGAGTGTAGTTACTTTTTATTAATTTTGGTAAAACGTAAAAAATCTTTATATCATTATTACTAGTTCGTAGCGCACTGTCAAAATCTGATACATCTTCGAAGTCGTAAATCTCTGGTGTTGAAGAGCGTTGCGGACTGATTGTCTTGTCCGTCTCGTTTTCTTGTTCCAGTGTGGCTTCACTGTCCTGTTTGTTTCTCTTTTTCTGATTACATTTTCTGAGAAGTGGCCTTAAAGGACTTTGTGAGTTCAGCCTCTTAATAATCTTCGATTTCTTTTTACTTTTGATCGTTGTAGTCATCCATTCTTTGGCCTCTTCTAAAGTTATCTTTTGTAATGTTTTCGTTTCAATTTTATCTTCTTCCTTGTTTCTCTTGCCTTTGTTCAGATATTTATTGAATTGAATTATTTGTATCGGACTTTGAGAATTTAATCTTTTGTTTTTAACTCTCTTCGGCGTTTCCTCTACAAACGGATTTCATTGATTTTTTAGTCTTCCCACAGTATCGATATATTCTCTTGATGATATCTGTGTCTACATATGTCGGTTCTATAGATCTTTGTGGCGGTGTGATAGGTGGCGTAATGCATGAGTTCTTGTTCTTCTTTGATGTCTCATCCGTATTGCCATTATCAGATGTGTTGGCGCAGGTGTCATTTTTCGTAGTAGTTTTAATCGCATTGATTATTTGATTTGTCGCGCAAAGTTATTGTTGTTGGATTCTGCGTTTTAGAAGTGTCAGTAATCTTGATCACCTTTTTATCATTCTTGCCTTTTTTAACTTTCTTACGAGATATGTCGTTACTGTATTGGCTCTTGTTACCGTGTGCATAGCTTCCTCTTTGTACATACATGTAATTGTTACAGGTGTGGTAGCATTAGTTACAACTATTACAGGTGTTGTTGTTCTAGGTGGAGTGAGATAGTTATTATCCTGTCTTTCCATCGAGAGATTACGAATCAACTCTCGATTATGACCGTTCCAACATGTTTTAGGCTCTTGGGCTATTATTTTCGCGGTAGGAGCCTTGCTGTTGTATTTTAGACGACTTTTCACTTCTGTCTTCGGTGCCGTGGCGTTAGTCAACATTGGTGTATCCATAAATGCATAACGATGTTCCGGGGTATTGTAATCCGGTGGCGGGATGGCTTTAATTTGATTTGTCCCAACATGGGTACCCGGTGGTGATATTGTCATGGCTTGGTATGCAATATCCGAAGGTGAGTCATATAGTGGTGTATGACATTTCGTCATGTTTGGAACAGTTGGAATGATACATGGTTCCAAAATTACTCTTTCGGTAGATAACAATTGTGTATCTCTCACCGGGGATAGCATTAGCACGTTTGTATCTAACTTTTCAATTTCAAAGTCCCATGCCGGTTCTGTTTTTCATAATATGAGTACTTCTATTGGTGTATTTCATATTTAACATTGTGTCCATCATCTTAATCAGATCTGATTGTGGAAAGTATTCCCTTGGAACCGTATTGACAATATTATTCATTCCTTGAGCTATGACTTCTTTATTATTCGTGATAATCTTCGGCTCATGAACTATCTTTGTTAACGTTGTAGCCTTTTTATCCATAGTAATAATCTCCGACTCATGAACGGTCTTTGTCGACGCTGTGGCCTTTGTGTTAGTCTTCGGCTCATGCTACTTTTCTGTTATCGGAAAGTAGTATCCACCTTGTTTACATCCGATCAGCATGTGGCAATCATGTTCATCGTCTCTGTTGGTTACCTCACGTGTTGTCTTGCCCTTATCATAAGATAAGATACTCACGTTGATTGGCATTATTTTCTTAAATTCATTGTAGAATTTATTTGTTTTAAAGATACCAACGCGGTATTTGATACTCAGTTCGTTAATCAGCGTCTCGGTGTTTTCGTTGACGTTGGCTTCACATTTCTCACATCCAGCAACATTCTTAATTATAGTTTTGCTGGCTATTTTAAATGTAGTAACCATGGTGTTGCCCCTCCTCTTCTTGGAATACCTTTGTCAGAAAAACAAGATGAATTGGTAATAAAGCTTTTGAAGTCGAATTGAACAACCACTCATGGGACATCATCGTCTGATGAATACTTCTGTATGATGGTAAAGTGCATTTAGTATTTCAGCCCTACTGAGACTGTTGTTCAGCGACTTCGGGTTTATAACAAATCGAAGTGCACCAGCCACCTTCTTTGGAACTCAAAAAGCACCCTTAATAAACGATATTTCACCCGAGGGCATAATCTCATCAATATCGAGGTTAATGAGGATTTCTAGGATTTTGTGTCCTAATCTCTGATGTCTCAAAATATCTTCATACTCAATCGCACGGAAAAACTACAATCTTCCAATCCCTTGACATCTTTCTTAGTTAGTTTTGTATTCCATAACAAATTACTTCCTGTTGTAGTCACTTTCCGAAACCCGGAAACATCAATTGAGGTAAGAGACTCACAGTTACTAATAAAGTTATTGCCAACACTCGTAACTTCACTCAAGGAAGACAAATCCACGCTAGTCAGAGACTTTGAGTATTGCAAGAATCCATCTCCTATTTCAGTCAGCTTCATACCGGAAACATTGATGGAGGTTAGGGACTCACAGTCACTAATAAAGTAATTGCCAACACTCGTAACTTCACTCAAGGAAGACAAATCCACTCTAGTCAGAGACTCCGATTTTCGCAAGAATCCATTTCCTATTTTACTCAGCTTCTTCAAACCGCAAACATCGATGGAGGTGAGGGACTCACAGTGACTAATAAAGTAATTGCCAACACTCGTAACTTCACTCAAGGAAGACAAACCCACGCTAGTCAGAGACTTTGAATTATGCAAGAACCCATATCCTATTATAGTCAGCTTCTTCAAACCGGAAATATCGATGGAGGTGAGGGACTCACAGTGACTAATAAAGTAATTGCCAACACTCGTTACTTTCCTCAAGGAAGACAAATCCACGCTAGTCAGAGACTCCGATTTTTGCAAGAATCCATTTCCTATTTTAGTCAGCTTCTTCAAACCAGAAATATTGATGGAGGTGAGGGACTCACAGTTAATAATAAAGTGATCGTCAATGCTCGTTACTTTACTCAGACCGGATAGATTAACGTGAGTCAGAGACTGCAAGTTGTTCAAGAACTTGCTGGGGATGGCCGTCACATTGTGAAAAGAAGTGAAATCGATTGACGTCAGCGAGTCACAACTGTCTGACAGAAACTCTTGCTCAAAAGCAGTGCAACGGCCGCAGTTGGTGAATGACAACCGACGGATAGAAGACGGAAGCATCTCAATACAATCACTAGAAAGGGTGCCTTCATCGTCGATATATTCTGAGGCATCGAAGACACACAACATGTCGGGATTTTGTGTGAACAAAATGTCAATTCGAGTACGAAAATGTGAAGTTTTCAACTCCTCCGCAGTCACAAGTCCAGGCCTCTTGTATGTTCTTTTCATAGTACCCCAGTTGTTCGAATCTTCCAGCTCACGGAGGATCTCGGCACCCCATGAGGTGTTGTCAAATTGGGATTTGACTTCTTCCTTCGACGAGTCTGAGAGTCTCGGCCAGTCCAGCAGCAGAAAGAGTTCCTTCCTGAGTTGGGCTGGGACACCCTCTTCTGTTTCACCCATGCCCAAGTAACCAGTTTGAAGTGTGTTGAAATACTCATCCTCGTTCAGCAGCCGAGGGAAGCAGGTGGACGAGAATACATTCCTCAGGTCATCTTCGACCAACTCCAACTTCCCCTCCCCCTTGAGATCAGCTTTAACAAACCCGATATCGGCACACTTCATGTCAGGATGCAAGGAAAGGGTTCCCAGTAATCGCGAGCTTCCTTCCACCAACTTCGCCGACTCCTTCTCCCTCGCCACCCAGTGTACTTCCTTGTACGTCGTCAATTCAGTCGCAGCCTCAGCATCCGTCATTCCAACCATGATCTCCTCCGACGATCTGAGAACTTCTGAAAAGCTGTCCATCAGCGCCCCCGACTCCTCCTTCCGACTCACCATTTCCACGAGCAGCTTCGCCATGAACCTCTGATGGCTCCTCAAAACAGAGGACAGGGAATCGACAGTTGTCATTATTTTTAACTGGATGAGTTTCTGGTGATGAAGAATTAATTCAAAAGATACGTAACTACAATTCAAGAATGAAGGAAACTGCTGCGAGTCAACTTCACATTTGTCTGGAAACCACCTGAAGAATTTCAGAGTGCGATTCAACTCAAGAACTTATTCTCAACGATAATAATAAAAAGAATTAAGACCTTCAAATAAAACAAAACGTTAGATCAAATTTAAATAAACAAAAGAGTCCAAGAACTACTAGGTATTAACCAGTTAGTCTCATAGAGAATATAGCAGCTCTCAATAACTGTAACAACTAACATTACATTGTAATCGGAGGAGGTATTAATAAAATAGGTCACGAAGTGATCTTATCGGTAAAAAGAATCGGCCAACTTCACTTTTATACTTTTTCTACTCACACTTTTGTGTTGTTGTTTCTGCGCAACCATAACAATATCCTTATGAAGGATTAGGTTAGTTATTCTGCCCACAATTGTCTTTACAACCGAACAGCGGGTTTCAAAAAAAAAAAGAAAACTACAGTTCGAAATGATGAGTTGCCAGACCATCTTTGTTTGACAACTGACAATGTAATTAGTAAGTATTAATGGTTATCAGTCAATTAAAAAAGTCAATCAAATACATGAATTAGTAGAACAACAAACAAATAGTGGTTGGGTTTGAGGATAAAATTAAGATATCTTTCTCAGGACCATTCCCCTCTTCAGTAAAGAGAGCAAGGGGGACACTGCGGTGCCAGGCAAATAGTTACAAAAACACAATTGTTCTGCTGTTCCATAAAACACTTGCGGAATACGTAGTTTCAGGAAGAATACGAAAAAATTAATATCAAAGAACTCGGCAGCGGAAATTACTTGTAGTTGATGGAGGGTGAAGCAACTTGATACCGTAATTAAATATAAATTAATTTAGCTTATCTACGGCGAGGAACAGTTCCTTCATCTACCTTGTCAAAGTGTCACTGTTGGGTAAGGATTGTAATTGTATTGGAGAAGTCAAACACAACCTTTAACCATCCAGTTCAGGACTTTGGTGTTTTCTTCTTTTTCACTTCTGCTTACACCCGACTTGTTCCTCCAAATAGCTGAAATCAATTCCGTTTAAATAAATATGATCCACAACAATGCTTACATCCCCAAAAAGATATTAACACCCCAGTCAAGGAATATAATTACTTACTAATGGCTCAAGGTAATTATATCCGATTGTTTCAAAACCGCTCCTTTAAAATCATTCCAACGACATCACTGCAATCTTCCAATCCCTTGAAATCTTTCTCAGTCAGTTTCGTTTTCCATAAGAATCCATTTCCTATTATAGTCAGCTTCTTCAAACCAGAAACATCGATGTAGGTGAGGGACTCACAGTTACCAATAAAGCAACGGCTAACGCTCGTAACTTCACTCAAGGAAGACAAATCCACGCTAGTAAGAGACTTTGAATTATGCAAGAATCCGTATCCTATTGTAGTCAGCTTCTTCAAACCGGAAAGATCGATGGAGGTGAGGGACTCACAGTTTCTAACAAACTCATTGCCAATGCTGGTTACTTCACTCAAGGAAGACAAATCCACGCTAGTCAGAGACCTTGTACTATGCAAGAATCCATATCCTATTGTAGTCAACTTCTGAAAACCGGAAACATCGATGGAGGTGAGGGACTCACAGTTTTTACTAAAGTCATCGCCAACACTCGTTACTTTACTCAGACCGGATAAATTAACGTGAGTCAGAGACTTCGAGTTATTCAAGAACTTGCTGGGGATGGCCGTCACATTGTGCAAAGAAGTGAAATCGATTGACGTCAGCGAGTCACAACTGTCTGACAGGAACTCTTGCTCAAATGCAGTGCAAAGGCTGCAGTTGGTGAATGACAACCGACGGATGCAAGACGGAAGCATCTCAACACAATCACTAGAAAGGGTGCCTTCATCGTCGATATATTCTGAGGCATCGAAGACACACAACATGTCAGGATTTTGTGTGAACAAAATGTCAATTCGAGTACGAAAATGTGAAGTTTTCAACTCCTCCGCAGTCACAAGTCCAGGCCTCTTGTATGTTCTTTTCACAGTACCCCAGTTGTTCGAATCTTCCAGCTCACGGAGGATCTCGGCACCCCATGAGGTGTTGTCAAATTGGGATTTGACTTCTTCCTTCGAAGAGTTGGAGAGTCTCGGCCAGTCCAGCAGCAGAAAGAGTTCCTTCCTGAGTTGGGCTGGGACACCCTCTTCTGTTTCACCCATGCCCAAGTAACCAATTTGAAGTGTGTTGAAATACTCATCCTCGTTCAGCAGCCGAGGGAAGCAGGTGGACGAGAATACATTCCTCAGGTCATCTTCGACCAATTCCAACTTCCCGTCCCCCTTGAGATCAGCTTTAACAAACCCGATATCGGCACACTTCATGTCAGGATGCAAGGAAAGGGTTCCCAGTAATCGCGAGCTTCCTTCCACCAGCTTCGTCGACTCCTTCTCCCTCGCCACCCGGTGTACTTCCTTGTACGTCGTCAATTCAGTCGCAGCCTCAGCATCCGTCATTCCAACCATGATCTCCTCCGACGATCTGAGAACTTCTGAAAAGCTGTCCATCAGCGCCCCCGACTCCTCCTTCCGACTCACCACTTCCACCAGCAGCTTCGCCATGAACCTCTGATGGCTCCTCAAAACAGAGGACAGGGAATCGACAGTTGCTATTATTTTTAACTGGATGAGTTTCTGGTGATGAAGAATTAATTCAAAAGATACGTAACTTCAATTCAAGAATGAAGGAAACTGCTTGTATTCATTAGACAAACGATTCCACATATTCTTACATCAATCATCTGGAGAAGGTTTACTCAGAGGAGAATGTGGATGGGCTTCACTCTATTATCGCAGACCATCTTTATATGAAGCAAACCCGCTTTCTGCGAGAATTACAACAAATATTCCTCGAAGAGCATCAAACACTAGAACCCGACAATAATGAACATAAGCCCTCCCCAGAAGGCATGATATTATGATTCACTATGAAAGAGTAAACAATGGACAACGGGATGTTCTTGTTGATAGACTCTGTGGGCTCCCTGTGAAAATAAATTCATTCTAAGCAAGCAAAAAACAAACAACACTAAAGTAAGTAAAGAATACATCAACGGTTACGTTCTCTCTTTTTATTTTTTTCAGAAACAACAATCAAGACATAATGTAAATCTGAAAGGAAAGGAATGACATCAACGATAAATAAATACTTAGATACAATCTGGTAACCGTTCACTTAATAGTTGACATCATTCGAATGGTGTTTTTGACTCAAATTACATTTGACACCGTCAAATTGTATTTATCGCAAATTAAAAAAAGAATGTACAAATAAAAATAAGCTTCAGATAAAATACACCTTACAGTGAAAGTGGTTACGAAGAACTGAAATACCTATAAGAGACTACTTCTTAGAAGCCGCTAGGTAACCTCTACTGGTAGACACTAAGCGAGTTACCGAAGCTAGAATATGAGATTATTATAAAATAGTTCACTACATTGGAAAAGAAA
Organism: Flectonema sp. DT1601; assembly: GCA_964019425.1. Classification (NCBI taxonomy): domain Eukaryota; phylum Euglenozoa; class Diplonemea; order Diplonemida; family Diplonemidae; genus Flectonema; species Flectonema sp. DT1601. Next base: position 104,242 of record OZ025785.1, read on the forward strand.
AAGAGAAAAAACCACAACTGTTTCGGATGTTGATTCGGATGTTCATTTTACACTAGCGCTCGTCGTCGTTAACATTTTAGTTGAAGTTATTATTTAGGAAATTCTTTTTTAACAACAGCACTGCAACCTTCCAATCCCTTAACACCTTTTTTAGTTAGTTTTGTATCCATTAAGAATCCATATCCTATTGCAGTCACTTTCTTCAAACCGGAAACATCGATGGAGGTGAGGGACTCACAGTGACTAATAAATTGATCGCCAACACTCGTAACTTCACTCAAGGAAGACAAATCTACGCTAGTCAGACACTTTGAATTATGCAAGAACCAATTTCCTATTGTAGTCAGCTTCTTCAAACCTGAAACATCGATGGAGGTGAGGGACTCACAGTTACTAATAAAGCGATCGCCAACACTCGTAACTTCACTCAAGGAAGACAAATCCACGCTAGTCAGACACTTTGAATTATGCAAGAAACAATTTCCTATTGTAGTCAGCTTCTTCAAACCTGAAACATCGATGGAGGTGAGGGACTCACAGTTACTAATAAAGTGATCGCCAACACTCGTAACTTCACTCAAGGAAGACAAATCCACGCTAGTCAGACACTTTGAAGTACTCAAGAAACAATTTCCTATTGTAGTCAGCTTCTTCAAACCGGAAACATCGATGGAGGTGAGGGACTCACAGTTTCTAACAAAGTCGTAGCCAATGCTGGTTACTTTACTCAGACAGGATAAATTAACGTGAGTCAGAGACTTCAAGTTGTTCAAGAACTTGCTGGGGATGGCCGTCACATTGTGAAAAGAAGTGAAATCGATTGACGTCAGCGAGTCACAACCGTCTGACAGGAACTCTTGCTCAAATGCAGTGCAACGGCTGCAGTTGGTGAATGACAACCGACGGATAGAAGACGGAAGCATCTTAACACAATCACCAGAAAGGGTGCCTTCATCGTCGATATATTCTGAGGCATCGAGGACACACAACATGTCGGGATTTTGTGTGAACAAATTGTCAATTCGAGTACGAAGATGTGAAGTTCTCAACTCCTCCGCAGTCACAACACGTTCATACCTAGGCCATTTGTGGAGAAGGAGTCGGCGAAGTTGGTGGAAGGAAGCTCGCGATTACTGGGAACCCTTTCCTTGCATCCTGACATGAAGTGTGCCGATTTCGGGTTTGTTAAAGCTGATCTCAAGGGGGACGGGAAGTTGGAGCCGGTCGAAGATGACCTGAGGAATGTATTCTCGTCCACCTGCTTCCCTCGGCTGCTGAACGAGGATGAGTATTTCGAGACAGTTCGAATTGGTTACTTGAGCCTGACTACTTCAGAGGATGGTGTCTCACCCCAACTCAGGAAGGAACTCTTCCTGTTGCTGGACTGGCCGAGACTCTCCTCCTCGGGGAAGGAAAAAGTAAAATCCGAATTTGACAACACCTCATGGGGTGCCGAGATCCTCCGTGAGCTGGAAGATTCGAACAACTTGGGTACTGTGACAGTTGCCATTATTTTTAAACTGGATGAGTTTCTGGTGATGAAGAATTAATTCAAAGGATACGTAACTTCAATTCAAGAACGTAATTCACATGATAACTGACACCAGAGAACAATCATCGCTACTCACTATGACTGCGGAATTAATTAATTTAAATACTTGTATTGCGTGTACTTCATGGAGGGGTGAAACTTTCACAATGTAAAAACAATAACAACTTTAGGTATTAATACAAAAACTAATATCAAAGTATTCGATTGAATAGTTGTTAATAAAAGAAAAAGTTCGTTGTCTCATTGACCAGAAGACGTTGTCGAATCTGGTAATTCAGGGACCACGTACTATCAGGTTGAGAGTCCAATCCGTTACAACTTACACTTAAATAAAATAAAAAGAACAAAACAGTTCGTATTACAGGACTAGTTAGTAGTACACTGCTAGCGGCGTACTCTTGCGTGGAGGGAGTTAATTGATTTCGAGTGAGCTCATATTGTGAAAACAAAAAGTTATAAAAACACAATTGTTCTGCTGTTCCATAAGCCACTTGCGGAATACGTAGTTTCAGGAGCCTTAATCTTATACTACTTGTCCCTCTTAGGTCTTCATCAGTAAGTTCTGACGGACTTCACTCCAGTTCTTCAGAATCAGACATTGACAAATATGATTTCGCCAAGACGGGCTGGTATATACTTGGTTTTGATCAGCTGAGTTCCATGTAATGTAAAAACAATAACAACTTTAGGTATTAAAACAAAAAGAATCGGCACCTCACTAAATAATTCTCACACTTTGTTTTTCTTTGTGCGCAACCGGACCCCTTAATATTTAAACACTTCCCTAATTTCTTTTAGGAACGCACGTCAACACCGCAACGGACCTCCACCAGAGTTTCCCCGGCTTCGTCCTATCCAGGCATAGTTCACCATCTTTCGGGTCCCAATAAGTGTACTTTACCTCAAATCCTTTTCCAATAAATCGGGATCGGGCTGTGCTACACCCCCAGGGGTTGGCACATAAAGACCCTTTCAGTGCGGCTAATGGGTTTGACACCCTAAACCTTTGCACACGCGTTAGCATATAAGATTGTTAGTCATATAATCCAACGTTACTGTATATTATGAGTGCTCTAGGGAGGGTAACTCACAGTAACAGAGGACCCAATCCGTAGCCACATCCGAAGACTTGACATGGATTGTTGAAGTAGCATCGACTGAAAGATTAATAAATACCAATCTCCAGCTTTCCGCCTCGCAGCAGCTTATTAAACTATCGAACTAAAATTAAACAAAACAAAAATAAAAATAAAAATAAAAATCAACAAAATTAAAACATGATAAAACAATTACTGATAAACTACTAAAGCACTCGGAGAGCATTAAATAATAACGCTAGGTTGGCAGCAGCCCTTATTTTTTGAATATATATCGCAAATTAAAATAAGATTGTAAAAACAAAAATAACAATCAACAGAAAACGTTTTAGTATCTGTTAATGCAGAGAATGACTAAAGTTATCAGTTATACTCCTCCCAGCCATATGTTAGTTCGGAGGAGTCTTCAGATAAAATACACCTTACAGTGAAAGTGGTTACGAAGAACTGAAATACCTATAAGAGACTACTTCTTAGAAGCCGCTAGGTAACCTCTACTGGTAGACACTAAGCGAGTTACCGAAGCTAGAATATGAGATTATTATAAAATAGTTCACTACATTGAAAAAAGAACAAGAAAAAAAAACACAACTGTTTCGGATGATCCATTTTACACTAGCGCTCGCCGTTGTTAACACTTTAGTTGAAGTTATTATTTAGGAAATACTTTTTTAACAACAGCACTGCAACCTTCCAATCCCTTAACACTTTTCTTAGTTAGTTTTGTACCTATTAAGAATCCATATCCTATTGCAGTCACTTTCTTCAAACCGGTAATATCGATGGAGGCGAGGGACTCATTTTTAGTTAGTTTTGTTTCATACAAGAATCCATCTCCTATTTCAGTCACTTTCCTCAAACCGGAAACATCGATGTAGGTGAGGGACTCACAGTTACTAATAAAGACATCGCCAATACTCGTTACTTCACTAAAGGAAGACAAATCCACGCTAGTCAGAGACTTTGAATTACGCAAGAATCCACTTCCTATTTCAGTCAGCTTCTTCAAACCGGAAACATCGATGGAGGTGAGGGACTCACAGAAACTAATAAAGTGATCGCCAACATTCGTAACTTCACTCAAGGAAGACAAATCCACGCTAGTCAGAGACTTTGAATTACGCAAGAATCCACTTCCTATTTCAGTCAGCTTCTTCAAACCGGAAACATCGATGGAGGTGAGGGACTCACAGTAACCAATAAAGTGATCGCCAACACTCGTTACTTCACTCAAGGAAGACAAATCCACGCTAGTCAGAGACTTTGAACTATGCAAGAATCCACGTCCTATTTCAGTCAGCTTCTTCAAACCGGAAACATCGATGGAGGTGAGGGACTCACAGTAACCAATAAAGTGATCGCCAATACTCGTTACTTCACTCAAGGAAGACAAATCCACGGTCAGAGACTTTGAACTATGCAAGAATCCACGTCCTATTTCAGTCAGCTTCTTCAAACCGGAAACATCGATGGAGGTGAGGGACTCACAGTAACCAATAAAGTGATCGCCAATACTCGTAACTTCACTCAAGGAAGACAAATCCACGCTAGTCAGAGACTTTGAATTATGCAAGAATCCATCTCCAATTTTAGTCAGCTTCTTCAAACCGGAAACATCGATGGAGGTGAGGGACTCACAGCGACTAATAAAGACATCGCCAATACTCGTAACTTCACTCAAGGAAGACAAATCCACGCTAGTCAGAGACTTTGAATTATTCAAGAATCCATTTCCTATTTCAGTCAGCTTCTTCAAACCGGAAACATCGATGGAGGTGAGAGACTCACAGTTATTAATAAAGTGATCGCCAACACTCGTAACTTCACTCAAGGAAGACAAATCCACGCTAGTCAGAGACTTTGAATTACGCAAGAATCCATTTCCTATTTCAGTCAGCTTCTTCAAACCGGAAACATCGATGGAGGTGAGGGACTCACAGTAACCAATAAAGTGATCGCCAATACTCGTAACTTCACTCAAGGAAGACAAATCCACGCTAGTCAGAGACTTTGAATAATGCAAGAATCCATATCCTATTTCAGTCAGCTTCTTCAAACCGGAAACATCGATGGAGGTGAGAGACTCACAGTTATTAATAAAGTGATCGCCAACACTCGTAACTTCACTCAAGGAAGACACATCCACGCTAGTCAGACACTTTGAGTATCGCAAGAATCCACTTCCTATTGCAGTCAGCTTCTGAAAACCGGAAACATCGATGGAGGTGAGGGACTTACAGTTACTAATAAAGTCATCGCCAACACTCGTTACTTCACTCAGACCGGATAAATTAACGTGAGTCAGAGACTTCGAGTTGTTCAAGAACTTGCTGGGGATGGCCGTCACATTGTGAAAAGTAGTGAAATCGATTGACGTCAGCGAGTCACAACTGTCTGACAGAAACTCTTGCTCAAAAGCAGTGCAACGGCTGCAGTTGGTGAATGACAACCGACGGATAGAAGACGGAAGCATCTCAACACAATCACTAGAAAGGGTGCCTTCATCGTCGATATATTCTGAGGAATCGAAGACACACAACATGTCGGGATTTTGTGCGAACAAAATGTCAATTCGAGTACGAATATGTGAAGTTCTCAACTCCTCCGCAGTCACAACACGTTCAGGCCATTTGTATGTTCTTTTCACAGTACCCCAGTTGTTCGAATCTTCCAGCTCACGGAGGATCTCAGCACCCCATGAGGTGTTGTCAAATTGGGATTTGACTTCTTCCTTCGACGAGTGGGAGAGTCTCGGCCAGTCCAGCAGCAAGAAGAGTTCCTTCCTGAGTTGGGCTGAGACACCATCCTCTGTTTCACCCATGCCCAAGTAACCAATTCGAACTGTCTCGAAATACTCATCCTCGTTCAGCAGCCGAGGGAAGCAGGTGGACGAGAATACATTCCTCAGGTCATCTTCGACCAACTCCAACTTCCCGTCCCCCTTGAGATCAGCTTTAACAAACCCGATATCGTCACACTTCATGTCAGGATGCAAGGAAAGGGTTCCCAGTAATCGCGAGCTTCCTTCCACCAGCTTCGCCGACTCCTTCTCCCTCGCCACCCGGTGTACTTCCTTGTACGTCGTCAATTCAGTCACAGCCTCAGCATCCGTCATTCCAACCATGATCTCCTCCGACGATCTGAGAACGTCAGAAAAGCTGTCCATCAGCGCCCCCGACTCCTCCTTCCGACTCACCATTTCCACCAGCAGCTTCGCCATGAACCTCTGATGGCTCCTCAAAACAGAGGACAGGGAATCGATAGTTGTCATTATTTTTAAACTGGATGAGTTTCTGGTGATGAAGAATTAATTCAAAGGATGCGTAACTTCAATTCAAGAACGTAATTCACATGATAACTGACACCAGAGAACAATCATCGCTACTCACTATGACTGCGGAATTAATTAATTTAAATACTTGTATTGCGTGTACTTCATGGAGGGGTGAAACTTTCACAATGTAAAAACAATAACAACTTTAGGTATTAATACAAAAACTAATATCAAAGTATTCGATTGAATAGTTGTTAATAAAAGAAAAAGTTCGTTGTCTCATTGACCAGAAGACGTTGTCGAATCTGGTAATTCAGGGACCACGTACTATCAGGTTGAGAGTCCAATCCGTTACAACTTACACTTAAATAAAATAAAAAGAACAAAACAGTTCGTATTACAGGACTAGTTAGTAGTACACTGCTTTAATGTAAAAACAATAACAGCTTTAGGTATTAAAACAAAAAGAATCGGCAGCTCACTAAATAATTCTCACACTGTGCGCAACCGGACCCCTTAATATGTAAACACTTCTCTAAATTCTTTTAGGAACGCACGTATTTCACTCTACCCCAGATATTTAAACACTACCCCAGTTCTTTCTTTTTTTTCATGACCTTACATATTTGCGTTCAACCTTCCAAGCACGTCTCGAAGGTTCGTCAGCAGGATTCTCCTTCGACGATCCATTCGAATGTGAGATTTCGGAGAGTCACACGACAACAGGTCGGGTTACACCCGACTTGTTCCTGCAAATAGCTGAAATCAATTCCGTTTAAATAAATATGGTCTGCAACAAAATAATGGATTGAAAGGTTACTACTTTAGTACTGACGTCATTATTGATCTTCGGAATTGAATCTTAACGTCTTCTGATGTTGTCCAAGTTCAATTTATGTAATTTATCACCAACACTGAACACCAACAGAAGGGATTCAAATGTTTTATTAAAACTGACTGCTCTGAATTTCATTACAGACATCAGCCGTCTTCCTTAAGAAGAGGAAGTAAAAAGATATTAACACCCCAGTCAAGGAATATAATTACTTACTAATGGCTCAAGGTAATTATATCCGATTGTTTCGAAACCGCTCCTTCAAAATCATTCCAACGACATCACTGCAATCTTCCAATCCCTTGAAATCTTTCTCAGTCAGTTTTGTATTCTCTAAGAAAGATCTCCCTATTGTAGTCACTTTTTGAAAACTGGAAATATCGATAGAGGTGAGGGACTCGCAGTTACTAATAAAGCAATCGCCAACACTCGTAACTTCACTCAGGGAAGACAAATCCACGCTAGTCAGAGAACTTGAGTATTGCAAGAATCCATCTCCTATTTCAGTCAGCTTCTTCAAACCTGAAACATCGATGGAGGTGAGGGACTCACAGTTTCTAACAAACTCATTGCCAATGCTTGTTACTTCACTCAAGGAAGACAAATCCACGCTAGTCAGAGACATTGAATTATGCAAGAATCTACTTCCTATTGTAGTCAGTTTCTTCAAACCTGACACATCGATGGAGGTGAGGGACTCACAGTTATTAATAAAGTAATCGCCAACACTCGTTACTTCACTCAGACCGGATAAATTAACGTGAGTCAGAGACTTCGAGTTGTTCAAGAACGTGCTGGGGATGGCCGTCACATTGTGAAAAGAAGTGAAATCGATTGACGTCAGCGAGTCACAACTATCTGACAGGAACTCTTGCTCAAAAGCAAAGCAACGGCTGCAGTTGGTGAATGACAACCGACGGAGAGAAGACGGAAGCATCTCAATACAATCACTAGAAAGGGTGCCTTCATCGTCGATATATTCTGAGGCATCGAGGACACACAACATGTCGGGATTTAGTCCGAACAAAATGTCAATTCGAGTACGAAGATGTGAAGTTCTCAACTCCTCCGCAGTCACAACACGTTCAGACCATTTGTATGTTCTTTTCACAGTACCCCAGTTGTTCGAATCTTCCAGCTCACGGAGGATCTCAGCACCCCATGAGGTGTTGTCAAATTGGGATTTGACTTCTTCCTTCGACGAGTGAGAGAGTCTTGGCCAGTCCAGCAGCAGGAAGAGTTCCTTCCTGAGTTGGGCTGGGACACCCTCTTCTGTTTCACCCATGCCCAAGTAACCAATTTGAAGTGTGTTGAAATACTCATCCTCGTTCAGCAGCCGAGGGAAGCAGGTGGACGAGAATACATTCCTCAGGTCATCTTCGACCAACTCCAACTTCCCGTCTCCCTTGAGATCAGCTTTAACAAACCCGATATCGGCACACTTCATGTCAGGATGCAAGGAAAGGGTTCCCAGTAATCGCGAGCTTCCTTCCACCAACTTCGCCGACTCCTTCTCCCTCGCCACCCGGTGTACTTCCTTGTACGTCGTCAATTCAGTCGCAGCCTCAGCATCCGTCATTCCAACCATGATCTCCTCCGACGATCTGAGAACTTCTGAAAAGCTGTCCATCAGCGCCCCCGACTCCTCCTTCCAACTCACTACTTCCACCAGCAGCTTCGCCATGAACCTCTGATGGCTCCTCAAAACAGAGGACAGGGAATCGACAGTTGCCATTATTTTTAACTGGATGAGTTTCTGGTGATGAAGAATTAATTCAAAGGATACGTAACTTCAATTCGAGAACTTTTTCTCAAAAAATCATGAAAATCATGAAAATCATTAAGATAGTGGGTGAGCTGATACATTTCCCAGCTGCTTGAAGTAGTCTCGTGACTACTGATTCATCAAAATGTCAATTCAAGTACGATGATGTTGTAGTGCGATACGAAGATGATTGACTACTGCTATTGATGGTCTATCCCTAAGCACTGACAAAGAACCACAAAAACTCAATCTTGAATTCATCAATCATCTAGAAGAAGGTTTACTCAGAGGAGAATGTGGATGGGCTTCACTCTATTATCGCAGACCATCTTTATATGAAGCAAACCCGCTTTCTGCGAGAATTACAACAAATATTCCTCGAAGAGCATCAAACACTAGAACCCGACAATAATGAACATAAGCCATCCCCAGACGGCTGGTTTTCTCTTAGCTTCTCGGAATGGCAAGCAAACAACAGCTCAACAGGGATATCCGACGATTTGTCGACTCCGGAGCTTTCGATTATCCACAACATGTTTGCCGCCTTATCTTAACAACAAAACAAACACACGAATGTCGTATCTCGTATCTCATTCGATTCTATAATTATTCGACACATTCAAAAGGTAAAACAGATCAACGATTATCTTTTCATCAATTCGACAGACTTCGTCAAACGTTCGGAATCTAACTTTCATGTGTGTGTTTGCTTCTCTGGTTTCAAGCACAGCAAGGGGGATAGTGCTTGCAAGTGATACACCGGAACGCGTGGATTCTAGTTCCCTACAAGAAGTATGGGCCTACAAGTTCCTGGAACGGAAGGGTTGGTCACACCGTCGTGGAACCACTGCGAAAGTAGCGCCTGAAGCAGAACTTGCATCAGCTCGGTTAAGGTTTCTGGAACGCATCTCCAGTGCTCAAATACATGGTGCAATTCCTGACAACATGGTCATTAACTTTGACCACACCCAGTGCCTGATGCTTCCATCAAGCAAGTGCACCTTCAATGCCAAAGGTGCCAAGTCGGTGCCGATATAATTCACCGATGATAAGCGGGGCGTCAGCGTAGAACTGGGTTGCTCGATGACAGGGGACATGCTCCCTATGCAGGCCATCTACAAGGGAAAGACGGCTAGATCAACTCCACACAGCCACCCTTGTCTCGAACACCGAAATGTTGTGCTGTTAACCAGTAATCTAAGAGGGTGGGCAAACGAAACAACAACCATTGAGTACCTTCAGAAAGCAATAGTCCCATACTTTATTAAAAAACGCCAGGAGCTGGGACTCGAATCGGATCACCCTGGCCTCGCAGTATATGACCAGTTTAGGGGGCAGATAACTGAAGAGGTCCTTCGTAGCTTTGACTTCTCATCTCCGGCCGCTGGATCTAACTGTCATGGCCAACTTCAAAAGAAGCATCAAGCTTTCCTTTGGAGAGTGGCTGACAGAGCAGACGCGCAAGCGGGAGGAAAAATTAAAAAAATCAAATCAAAAAGCTGATAGAAACGCTAAGCGCGCTGCGAAAGGGAAGGATCCAAAAGAGGTTGCTGAATCTGAACCCACGAAGGAGCTCACAAAAACGAAGACCATTCGAGGGCCGCAAATTGAGTGGATAGTAACAGCCCTTGATAGCATTACGAAAAAATAGTATCACAGCTGGTTTTATAAAAGCAGGTATTGTCAATCCTGTAAATCCACCCGAGCTACTGCTCAAATATTCGAACGAAGACGACGACGACTTCATCAGAGTTACCACCCCGACGGGGAAGTGCAAGAAACAGCTTGATGATATTGTGCCACCTGTGAAGAACCCAAAACTTGAATTGCCAATTGTTGTAGAAGTTAAGTCTTTTCCTACACCCTATGCTTCAGCGAACACACAGAAAGTGATCTGTCTTACGTATTCAAGTTCATGTGTAACAAGCGAGCCCATTAGGTTCCGTGGTTGCTTTCCTCTAGACCTGGCTTGCCCTCCTGAAGTCCGTAGTTGTGAACATGAGTTCATGTTTCTTAATACCGCACCTCACACCTCGGTGGGGTCACACTGGCTACTGGCTGTAACAACTATTGGGGAAGGGAACTCCTTAGTTGTAGTTGATCCTCGTCTCACCAGCAATACTTGCTGGCACCGAAAAATCATACTGGTGGTCCTTTGGCATTTGCGTTAAGACCCTTCCTGGCCAATAAAGTACAGAAACTGTAGCTTTAGAATCGTTGGTTAACCTTAAAAAGTAGTTACCTCAGGTTTTTAGAAGCCGGGTTTGCGGCAGGAAAAAATTTGCAGAATTTTTTATTTAGCAGAGTGGGGCTAGGGCTCTGTCTTAGCATTAACGTTAACGTAGGAGCGGCGAAAATTACACATTTTCGCCGAAGGGTATCTTGCCACCACCCAATGGTTACTCCACAAACCGAATGAAAACTTCACATTTGTCCGCAAGGTCTGGAATTATTTGCGAGACTTCGGACACAATGCAAGATAACAAAACACGTACTAAAAACCGTCAACAGCTAATAAGGTACAATTCGCTTTCCATCACAAAATGCACCTGAGAAAGAAGAAAAAGTTAAGAACGAAAATAAAGACAAACGCTGGAATCGGAATTGTATCCACGACAAAGAAGTACCTACACTGTGAAGGGGCAGATTACTTCTGCATAGGTTAGGGCCCGGTTGTGCCTGATTTGGACTCGAGAAGCAATTCTCGTCGAAGAGAAGCGTTGAAGCTTCGGCGATGGAAAAGGAACGGAGAAGAGAGTTACAGATGATAAGTGTTATTAAAATAATACTTTTGTCTAATTAACATTTTAATTAGATTCAAACATCCTACAAGACGTCGGTGGAGTATCTCCCAAATAGTATTGCAATTCCCACCGGCCGTCTCTCTCACGCCACACTCGAAGGTTATCAGACGCCGTTATTATAACATTGCCATCAGATGAAACAATGACAGCTTGTACCTTCTTAGAATGGCCTTCTAATGTGTGTTTTACTATACCCTTAGAAGACTGCAAAGTGATCATTTTTTCATTACAAACTACGAAGTCACCGTTTCGTAGACTACTCGGGAGGATAGAAAGATAAGAAGAAAGAGAACATCCGATGGCTACACCTGTTGCTGCTTCCCATTGAAAAAATTCACCATTGAAAACGCCAACAAGAAATTTTCCGCAATCCGAGAACGTGACATTCTTAACCTGCTGGGATATCGTTAACTTGGATTTCAACGTGTCTGGTGAGAGAAGCAATACATTCTCGGGAGTGGCACATGCTACGTTCTCTGTTGTGCATGCGATGTCCACAATTTCGATGTCCACAATTTCCTTTGCTAAAGACCTGCTCGTCGGTTGCAAGGTTTCGTTGAAGACTTCCAGTTTGTGTTCAGCCCCAACGAATATAGACAACGATTTGCCATCGCGGCGGACAGCCATGCATGAATAAGAAATATTAATTTCATTCCTTGTAGCGACTACATTCCAATGAGTTTTTACGAATACTTTGATCTCACTTCGTGTCATAGTGACGAGGTACAATTTAGAGAGAGAGAGTGAGACAACATAATTATCTTTTGAATTACTGCTGGCCCGCAGACGAACGTGTTCAGTACCATTTTGCAAGTTCCAAATTATGACAAGGCCACTTTCACAGCCACTTGCCACTAAATCTGAATAAATTGAAACATGAGTGACATTCTGCTTGTGCCCTTGGTGGTGTACTGGTGAATAACCATCTTCACGTGTGTTCCACAATCGAACAGTGTGATCATCGTCGCTGTATCCCGAGGTGGTAATATATTCACCATTGCTTGAGTATCTTATTGACATTACTTTACATCCATGTCCATGAAGTTTTCTGTCGGGCTGCTTCTTTAGCAAACTAATTATTTCAACTTCTTTCAAACCTCCCAACGCCACGTAGTTCCCGCAAGTCGAGAGTGCCAGCCCACCGACATTTCCTGGAAGTTTCATCCGTTGTTCGTACTTCTCATTAACTTTACTCCAGATGTGAATCATGTTTTCGCCATCTTTCCAAGCAAAATCGATTTTAGCGTTGTTAACCCCCATTGGGAGAACAGCAATTTGCTGCGTATGGCTTGCGATAGATTGTAACAACTCATACGACTTCTCCATACGTCTCCATATCACGATTTCTTTGCCCTGTACACAAACTAAGTCACCTGCTGGAGTGTATGCTATACTCTTTGCCGCTCCGTTTACTCCCTCATGGTTTCTCCATAAGGGTTCTTCTTGATCACCGTTCTTAACAACATCCCACACCATGACAGACGGCTTGCCTCCGTACTTTAGAGCAACTGCCAAGTGCGCATCATCAGGTGAGAAGACTAGGTCGTTAAGTAAGATATCCCCCTCTTCATGTTTAAGACAATTATACTTCCCTTCTTGGAATGGACTCCAGATAACCACTCTCGCAGAATGATTAGTACCTGCATCAGAGCAAGTAGCAAGTAGAATGTTTTTATCATCTTTCGCACTGTTACAAGCAATTCCACTTATAAACAACGGATGGTACTCACTCAGATTTATCTTCTTAACAACTTTCCCAGTAGCTGATGAGTACAATCCGACATGATTATTGAAAGCGGCGACGACGTATTCGCTGGATGACGTGAATATCGATTTCACTTTTGCATCCACACTAATCGGAGGTAGCCTTATGTCGAACGTCGGGTTATCAATTTCTGCATACTTAAAATTGCAACGCATCATAAGGCACCTCTTGAAGTCACAATTGATGAGAAACGATCCTTCAAAATTCACTTCAACTAAACAACCACCACAAAAACTCACATCCTCCAGGCGCAGACCGGACAAATCTTCACCAAATAACGTGCAACCTGAAGAGACTAACAACGACAATGCGTTGCTAGCGATGGTACGTTTCTTCTCAACTTCCTTCTTAACTTCCCTCTCAACTTCGGATGTCTTAACCAGAGGAAGTAATTTCTTACTCAACTCGTCGTGGTTTCCGGTACTTTGTTGAATGAGTTTGTGCTGTTCTAAGATTCCTGGCTGGGTTTTCGAAAAGCGTAATTTCGACAGCATCTCCCTCAACTCATCTTCACCACACTTGGCAATGTGACTGGCAATTAGATATTCAGCCAACGTTTTGTGATGAAATCTTACAACACCCATCTCGTAGTACACGGGCAGAAATATCACCAGTCTCTCGAACTCGGCTATCTCTTTGTCGTCTTTGAAATAGTTTGACGCCTTTCCTCCCCAGTGCCCTTGTTGCAGCATACGACACGCCAGCATCTCTGCCATGCGTTTCACATCCGCAGATTTTATTAGGTTTTCTTTCTTTTCATCTTCCAACTGTTTCTTAATAAATCCATCGATAAACGCTTTGTAAACCGTGGATTTACTTGTCACCTGTTTGTTGATTTTGACCTTACTAACTTCCCTGTATTGATCAAAGGAACTACCAGTATTTAATTACACATACCCCTTCGTGATGAGTCGTGGTCGCCATGTAGAGGAGTTGTGGGCTGCTGAGCTCACACCAAACTCTTCGTTGCTTCAGCTTCTCAATATTCTTTTGCACATCTTTGTTGATCTTTATCATTTTCTCACCAAAATCGTCTCTCTGTTTGGTGCTAAAGGGACGCAGATAGTAAGAATTGGCATCATCACCAAGGAGATCTTTTGGAGTGAGTCCTCGTCGGATGAAATTTTCAGTTCTGCTCGTGAGGATAACCCACGACTCTGATAACAACAACGGGTTGAGTTTCAGTAAGTCGGTACCGGAGTCACCGACAACGTTTGCAGTTCCTTCATCAAAGGAATCAAGAACTATAACAACAGTGTAGGTGAATAGTTGTTTGATATCACAATCAGGTGGAAGCATATTCTCCACGATGTACTTGTCGATAGCATGCGGCTCAAATGCATTTCCGACACTTCCCATCGACACAAATACTGGGAAGTATTTCTCATTCAATTCTCTAATTAGTTTGACCCCCGCAGAAGTCTTCCCCCCTCCAGCCTCTGACTGCAGTACGAGTGGGGGTCGGTCGTCACTCTCAAGAAGGTCTTTAATCAATTTAGTTAAGCTGATGTCTTCAATTCCCTCTCTGCTGGTGACGCATTTGCACAAAGTCGGAACAAGTTTGCACAAAGTCGGATCGACGTAACAACGTTCGAATTTTGCAAAAACGTATGTCGCAAGTGTGCACCACACCTCGCGCATTTGTTTCAACTGCTCCGATCTGGCCTGTGGTTTTTTATTACTCTCTTTCCCACAAGAACGACAACGGGCATACTCGTATAAAACATAAAGAACGTTCCTATAAGTATCCCTAAATGAAGGGGGTGAAAAACAAGAAAAAAAGTGAAGTCAAATGTTTCTCACCCAACATCACTCGCAAGTGAAAACAAAAGGCTAAGTTACAAACTTTAACGAAATCATTAATCCGTTCGGTGCTTTGCAAGAAAATGATGTCACAGCTGCATCCAAAAATTCGTAACGTGCTGGGATTGTACACCCACAAGACTCGGAAAGTGGCATCATAGCTGAACAATGACTCTTCTTCCTTCTCTTTGACAGATAGCGGAGCAATATTCGCGGCAAACCCTAAGACAACGAGCAAAGAACAACGTTCTTTCCTCATAAAAGCATTTGTGCCTTCCACTTTCCGTGAAGTTGAAAAGAA
Source organism: Flectonema sp. DT1601 (assembly GCA_964019425.1). Lineage (NCBI taxonomy): Eukaryota > Euglenozoa > Diplonemea > Diplonemida > Diplonemidae > Flectonema > Flectonema sp. DT1601. Next base: position 119,438 of record OZ025785.1, read on the forward strand.
ATGATTAAACGACTTTATCTCACCTACCTCGAAATCCTTTGCAGAAAATCGGCTGTCTCCCTTCCACAGTAAGCGGTGCTCTGGAGGAAACCTCAGCAATGCTTTTCGTAAGTGATAAATAAACGGTTTGAGGTATTCGACGTATTTTTTATTTTCAGGATCGGTTTTCTCGTCGTTTCGTGCGACGTTGTACATTGATTCTTTGATCTTAGAAGTTCCGTAAAACACTGGCGAGGTGTAACAAACGGTAGCAATCAACATCTCCAAGGCATCTGTTGGGTCGCTGCCTATCAGACTAGCCATCCAAGGCTCAAAGTCACTCTTTAATTCTAACTTTTCTTTGAATTTGTTTACTTTTTCTTGAATTTGATCAACTACTTTGTTAAGTTTGCCATCTGCCCACTTAAGAGGAGACGACGGTGAAGCGATTCGCTTTTCCTTGCCGGTAAACAACTTTATGAATTCCTTTTTCTTGGGAATGTAACCGTTGCTGAGAAAGTGATACGCGCCAGCATCTTCTGTATCTCTATCTGAGTTGCATTGATGTTCGTCATCCCCATCGGAACTCTCCGTTTCCCAGGTTTCAATAAGTTCTTTCAGCCTTTCGATGTTTTCTGTATACGATTTCGACAGTTCCCTCAACACCTCTACTGACAACCCTCCTTGAGCTCCGTTGACTAAAGGCGTTTCATTCGATGAGTTTGTTTTTACTTTAGATTGGTCATCCATGTTGTCAATCAGTAATCGGGTCATTTCATTATGACCACACCAACAAGATCCATGAAGACTGTTTGATCCTTCGGAAGTTGTCATCGTCAAGTTGCTCTTTACGGTGTCAGAGCTCTGAATCCATTTCTCCATCAAGTTATGATTACCACTTCTGGCAACAATGTAAATCATAGGCCACGCAGACTTCCCAAAACATCTGCCGCTGGGGATCTCCATTTTCTTAAAATCTTCCCAGGAAACATATTCAATAAGGGAAGGCATCATTCTGTAACAGGAGTTTTGTTTATGAGTGTCCGCAGTGTTCTTTAGAACTCTGCGGAGTGCTTGTGTGCAATTGGTTGCTTTAGCATCATCACTCAGCTCGCTTAGAAGTATCTGAAGACATTTGCAATCATCATTCTCCAAACAGAGGATCACAGTTGAGATGTTGATCTTATTCTCAGTGTGTGTATTTATTATCTTCTCCAGAACCATTTCCATCAACTTCGGGAAGTATCTGACTACGATATTTAATAATTCTTTCATAGTCTCGCTGTTATCCTTAAACTTATCAATCGCCCCATCATGTCTACCATACTTCGCAATGTGACTGGCAATTAGATATTCAGCCAACGTTTTGTGATGAAATCTTACAACACCCATCTCGTAGTACACGGGCAGAAATATCACCAGTCTCTCGAACTCGGCTATCTCTTTGTCGTCTTTGAAATAACTCGATGGCGTTCCTTCCCAGTGCCCTTGTTGCAGCATACGACACGCCAGCATCTCTGCCATGCGTTTCACATCCGCAGATTTTATTAGTTTCTCATTTTCATCTTCCAACTGTTTCGCAATGCCGTCGATAAACGCTTTGTAAACCGTGGATTTACTTGTCACCTGTTTGTTGATTTTGACCTTACTAACTTCCCTGTATTGATCAAAGATTAATTACCTTCTTCAAAAATAGATTTCGTATTTGCACACACCTCGCCTGTGTGATTCCACTGCTCCAAACCAACCTGTTTATCTTTCATAGCAACATTGAAGTGCTCTGTCATGTCACTTTCCCGTAGAAATACTGTAATATGAATTAAAAAGAACAGCAGTTTAAACAAAAAGATGCAGTCCACCAGACAAATGCCACATCGGTGACGAGCTTTCTTTTCCTTCTGTTCCTTAGTATTTGACTTATTTCATCCTCCAGTCATTTTTAACCCTAGACGGTATTAAGCAAAATAATCAGTGTTAAAAAGATAAAACAAAACAAATTGCTGCACCAACTCCCAGTTTGACGTAGGAGATGGCTATCTCCTGTGTGAGATTACAATCACAAAGAATGAGACAGAGAGCATACTGTTCTTAGTCTACATTCTAACACGGAGGCAGCACTTACTTAAACACTTCTAGGGTCTACATATCCAACTCCTCCCTTTGCTTCTCCCGGAGACATAACATCACTCACACGCATACCTTCTAATATACGTTTAGCGATATTGGTTGCAATATCTTTTGCGAGTTTTTCAAAAGCCTCCTCTGATACTCCGGGTTTTTCAGATGTGTTGAAGTCAAGAAGAGTATACTTACCGCCGGTGTCTTTCGCAATTTTTCGGAAATCATTATACGGTTCTTTCAGAGCATTAATCTTATGCAGAGCATTAGTGTGGACGGGGATATTGGCGCTCTTCAGTTTTTGGACTTCAGCTTCAAAATCGGTACAATATCTCATGAACGATCGTTCTTTTTTCCAGTATGCTTCACCCTTAATTTCCTCACGCATTTTCTTCACTTTATTCTTTGGGTGGGGGGGAGCATCACCAGTAATCATAACAGCACTACGAGAATCCTTTTTAAATTCTTCATTCGCATAGGCAAGAGCAACTTCGATTGCCTCTTCGCCGTCACGGAGTTTAAAATGTGTTGAATCACCGCTTCCAATATGAATATTTTCTAAGAAATCTTTTAGTTTGTCTGAATCGCTGGAATCTTTCCATCCCGAGATTGTAATTAAATGATCAGCATCTTTATCATAGTTACGATAGCCGACGATGTTTATTTCGAATCCCCTTTCGATACCTTGCATTTCAAGAATCAGTCCTATACCACGGAGTAACTGATCGAGAGTTTCTCTTACAGCATCAAATACAGGTTTCATTGATGCCGTGGCGTCTATGCACAGCATTAATCGAAATGGGTTTTTGTCGGCGTTTGTCTTGACTATACATCTATTTATATTCAGAATGTAGTCTTGAATTTCTTCCACTTGAGCTTTGTGTTGTTCACTGCCAGGTGGAAGATCTTTCAGTTTTTTAAGGTTCTCTATAAAGTTCTTCCCCTCATCGTGATGACTTGTAGTTCTTTGCGCGTCCGTGGTTGCGTCAAGGAACTTCTTATCGTGGTGTTCGTCTCTTATTTCTTTTATGGCTTTGCGAACTTCGTCTATACGACGTTTGTCATCGGATGTGCTACCAGCTTCTTTCAATTGATCAATTTCATCCTCAGACATGTTGAAGTGATTACCTTTACGCAAGGAGTTCACATCAAATATGAGAGCCCAGCTACCTGGTTCTCCTTGGCGACCTACTCGACCTCTGGCTTGTGCCTCATCAGCCTCTGTGGGACTTAAGTATGTTTGGATTAGTAAGACTCCGTTGACTCTGGGTACTCTGACATCAGTTGTTTTTGGATCAATTCCTCTGGAGAATGGGTGAGTCATTGTTGATAATGTATTCATTTTAGGAATCTTATTAATCCCAGGATGTTGTGAATTAATCTCACTATTCTGTGAGTCACCAATTGTTGAATTATCGTTTAGAGTATTGTGCTCAAACTTTCGAGAATCCAATTCATCAATTCGACTGCACTTTTGGAAATCTCTTCGGTCCGAGTCCTTATCAAATAAAATACAGATTGGTCTTTTAGGATCCTCACTCGTTGTCTGTTGTAATATGAAGTCAATGATTGCGCCGTGAAATTCCATTTTGTTTGCATCACCGCCAGTGTCTGTAACTTGCACTGTGGGCACGTTAATTTGTTTGTGCTCGTCACGGAAAGCAGAAGGCATGTAAGACTTGTGCACATCTTTAAGGGTTTCTTTAATCAAGCCGATTTCACTCTCGTGCATAGAGCTCAGAGTTCCCGTGAGCGCCAAGACAACATCGTATGCTTCAACTATGCGTGCATATGCGATCTTAGCCCCAATAATATTTAGTACGATGTAGTGATTTCTTTCTTCCGTGGAAATGCTGCCTTCACTGTGAGCTGCAAAGGCGTGCCACATGGTCTTGTAGCTGTGTCGCTTCGTGTAAGATTTTCCGTGATTGTCTTCGTAGCAAATCCTCCGTTCCTTGCTTTCTGGATCAATACCAACAAAGTAGGACTCTTTTGTATATGTGAATACATCCCTTAGCATGAGTCTCACGCAGCTCATCATTAATTTCTCCCAACGAGGATTATATTTGCTAATTTCCCCAACACACTTCTTATACTCATCAGATTCAAATATCATTGTTTGATAATCAAATAAAGATTTTTGTGAACGAGACTTCTTCCATATCAGTTCAGCTAATGCCGTTAGTGACTCAAGTTTGAGAGTTTCCAGAGCAACGTACTCATTGGCGTAGTTTTCAAAATTCCAAAGTGTGTCCATTTCATCAATAATTGCGATGGTCTTACCGGAAGTTATCCTATCACCTGTTTTGAGTTTATAATATTCTTTTAAACTTCGACTCCCTCACTACTGAAGTATGGTCATGGTGAGCAGCAAAAGATAATTTTAGTTTCCGTTGAAAAAGTACATACCTGAAACTGACTCTGGAGCAGCTCCCTTGGTAATAGCACAGGCGAGTCTCATTCGCATGCTGCTTGAACCAGAGAGTATCCGTTCGCAGTGGTTTTCGTAGGTGTCCCAAGTGATCTTTCCACCTATACGAAGCTCCTCAAAAAGACGACGAAATCCCTCGTAATCACGTTTACAGAGATAATCTGAATAACACATGCAGTGAATAGTGTTTCCAAGAATAGCAAGCACTGCAGCAGCTATGGCTATAACAATAGACTTCCCTTCACCAGTTAAGATTTCTAGGAAATGGTGTTTTAAGTTATCAATATTATACTCATGTGAGAGGTATGTTTCCGGATCAGATGTTTTGATATCAAGCGCCAGCATTCTGAAAACTGCGAGAACTTGAAGGACGTTGGGAGTGACAATAGCTGATTCTCTTCCACTTCCTTCAAGTACGGCTGTGTCTGTTGATCGAATAGACCATAAGGTGAATAGAGAAGTACATAGTTCCAGTACATCTCCATTTGTTACTTTAATCTCATAGTCTTGCATTTTTTTCACAAAATCTTTCAGATCATCAACCCTTCCGCTTTTCACTCTTTGTTTCCAATTAACCTCAAATATTGTGTACATTGTTTTGAGACGTTGCTTATTAACAGGGGAATTCTTTGTGTCTTCGAATAACAAATTTAGTGCCTTTTCAATCGTCATGTGCTTCGTTTTATTATTTCGATCCTGAGTGAGAACTGCTTGGAAGACACTTCCATGGTCATTTTGTAATCCCTTAACATAGCTGGCTAAAGTATCATCTGTGTTGATATCAGTAAGGTAGTCCCTTACCATTGATAAACTAGAGAGTGTAGATGTTGTTGACGATTCTGTTGATTGACGTAGTTCTGAGAACACGCCTGCAATGCTCTCCGTAACTGATATCTGATCTCCAAGCACTTGTAGTGTCAACAATCTGAGTGCAAGTGTCTTAGCAGCACTCTCCCTTTCTTTACATTTATCAAACGTTTTTACCCATTTAGTAGTTTGTTCCACAATCTTATCGGATAAGGTTTTCAGACATTCTCGTTTACTATCTGCGATGATTGTTTTCATCCTGATATCTATTTGAACATCGCTAGGCACGGCGTCATCATAGAATTTCAATAATGTACCGAGGGGTGCAAAAGTGGAGATCAGTTTTTTTTGATTTTCCTCATCTCCTACCACTACATGGTTCACTGAAACCTCGTTAACAATCCTAGTGATGACTTGATTTGTTGTGTCTTTCAATTCCTTAAAATAAGATTCGATGGCTGATGTCGCTGATGTCTTCCTCGTGAGTGTGTCGTTGTTGGAATCGACTAAGCAACGAATGCTGGTCAGAGAATTCCACACATCAATATAATACTCGTGTCCTCCCTTGTTAGTTTCTGTCCACCTTTTCTTGATTTCCAGAAGAGCAGAGTCTATACCGTCACCAAGTCCCTTGACGGTTTCCTGAAGTTGCTGTGTGGCATTGCTATGTGGAAGCCACGCAAAATCGCTCATTCTGTCGCGTAGACGACTACCATAAAACACTTTAATAGATTTATCATTATTCTGAATGGCTTTAATTGATTCTAATAATGTTTTATCCGGAAGCTTTTGACACGCGGTCACGCAGGCTTCGTTCAACTTCTTAAATTTCAACAAAGCTGTATCTAACTCCTCTTCTACTCTTGACACCGTATCCAGCCCCCCAGACAATAAGATATCTTTTAAAAACGGAATAAGTTCATGGACAGCATTGCAATCAGACTCGGAAATATCAGATAACCCCTCGTTATAAGATCGTAACTTGTCGGACAGATCCCCGGAATGTTTTTTAAAATGTTCATCCGCACTCGTTACCCAGCTGCTTATGGTATTTTTAACTTTCTCTTGCTGTTCTTTGGGGGCATCAAAGCCCTCGACAACGGGCATAAAATCGTTCCAAGATTTCTTAAAACTGACTAAGGCAGAAACACTGCTGGATGGGTGTTTCCAATTTTTTACAAACAGTTCCGCACTATTCTCAAGTGGAGGTAATATTTCACTGAGGTACTGTTTGAGTACTTCATCAGTGAAAGCAATCTCTGCGGGTTCGCTACTACTTCCCAATTTGTGTTCTGAATATTTTTCTAAGAAACTTTTTACCTTTTCCCCTCGCTCCGATTCAAGTTTGGTCACTTCTTCAAACAAAGAGTTAAAATCCCACCCGAGTGAAATACTAAAGTCTTTATATGTGGTCAAAATTTTAACCTTTTCGGTTGTTATCCTTTTTGTCTTGTGAGATTCCACACGGGATTTTATGGAATTTTTCAAAGTTTCATTCAAGTTTTCGATCCTATCTCGAACTTCAACTTTATGAAACTTGCTACTCTGTATATCATCAACCATCTTCTCAATGTTCTCAATCTGTCTGTACAGCTCTATAACACCTGTGGGAAGTTGTTTGGTCACATCTTCAATGTTAGTTAAAAACATATTTTCCAGCTTTTCAACACACGAAATACTGTGTGCTAACAATTTCTTATAAAGTTCCGAGTTGTGTGATTCTGAGGGAACGCAATTCAAAATTCCTTCAAGTACAGATAAGTCTGCAGGATACGTATCGGGCACTTCCTCCAGATAAGTAGGTTCAGATAAAATGTTGGAACTTACGTATGTAAAACTATCGTCACATAATTGCTTTAGTAAGTCGGGTGCGTTACTGATCTTTGTGAGATTACACAATTGTTGGATTAGGTTGTGTAAGTTATCTATGTTGCGATTCTTTTTTATGTCTTCCAACTGCTTCCTGCATTCACTTGCTGCACAGATGACGTCGTTATTCATTGTAGTTGTAGCATTCACCAGTAACCCCTTGGCCATCTCAATGAATTCCTTTAAGTTTTCTTCCGACACAGAAGGTAGATCCCAGTTTTCAGGATTGCAGGATTCACAATCGTAATTCTCCATCGCTTCTTTAATTCTCAAATTGAGTTTTCGTTCCAAATGAGGACGTATGATATCTATGTATTGGGATAGGGTCGGGTCAGTAACAGCTTTTCCAAAACTTTTATAATTTATTTCACTGCTGATAAACAACTGAACCGCCTGGTTACGTTTGCCATCTTCTTGCACTTGTATGTCACTATCACAATCAATACTCATGATATTATCTTGGTTACTGTTGGACGCTGTTAACTGATGAAGAGAGAGAGAAATTTATCGACTAACAAATATTTCGATCACGTTGTTTTGTAAGAAGTGTTGCTTATCTCTCTTCACGCCTGCTCATTTTTTTGTTTTTGTCACGAAAATAAAAAGTGATTCACAGTCACATTAAAGTATAACATTCCTTTGCATTTCTTAGGAGGTTAGGGTCGTGGCTTTTCCGATTCCAGCGACAAACGGGCTACGGCTCGTGACCCTTCGTTTGGAGACACCAGTCAGGTGGGGAGTTTGGCTGGAGAATGTCAATCGATTTTCTTTTTTCCCTTCTTTTTGAACTTCGGAAGATTGTTTTTTTTTTTTTTTTTTTTTTCAATCATTTCCTTTTGTTCTTTTTTTTTTTTTCCATCACACAAAAAAAAAACGGGGAAAGGTGGGGGACCATTGGCGGTAAGGAATATCAGGTGGTAACATCTATTCTTAAACTTCATTCCTTCAAACTATTAATAGTGATAAACACCAAAGAGATAAACACCCCATTTCATCTAAGAAGGCTTGGGTAAATAGAGGTTTTACCAAAATAAAATATTGAATTCTTTCTTAACAACATCACTGCACCTTTCCAACCCCTTAACATGTTACTTAGTTAGTTTTGTATCCAATAAGAAGAATCTTCTCATTTTAGTCACTTTCTGAAAACCGGAAACATCGATGGAAGTGAGGGAGTCACAGTAACTAATAAAGTGATCGCCAACACTCGTAACTTCACTCAAGGAAGACAAATCCACGCTAGTCAGACACTTTGAAGTACTCAAGAATCCATTTGCTATTGTAGTCAGCTTCTTCAAACCGCAAACATCGATGGAGGTGAGGGACTCCAAGTGACTAATAAAGAAATCGCCAACACTCGTAACTTCACTCAAGGAAGACAAATCCACGCTAGTAAGAGACTTTGAATTATACAAGAATCCACTTGCTATTTTAGTCAGTTTCTGAAAACCGGAAACATCGATGGAAGTGAGGGAGTCACAGTAACTAATAAAGTGATCGCCAACACTCGTAACTTCACTCAAGGAAGACAAATCCACGCTAGTAAGAGACTTTGAATTATACAAGAATCCACTTGCTATTTTAGTCAGTTTCTGAAAACCGGAAACATCGATGGAGGTGAGGGACTCACAGCTATTAATAAAGTCATCGTCAATGCTGGTTACTTTACTCAGACAGGATAAATTAACGTGAGTCAGAGACTTCAGGTTGTTCAAGAACTTGCTGGGGATGATCGTCACATTCTGAAAAGAAGTGAAATCGATTGACGTCAGCGAGTCACAACTCTCTGACAGGAACTCTTGCTCAAAAGCAGTGCAACGGCTGCAGTTGGTGAATGACAACCGACGGATGCAAGACGGAAGCACGACGAAGGATACGTAACTTCAATTCAAGAACGTAATTCACATGATAACTGACACCAGAGAACAATCATCGCTACTCACTATGACTGCGGAATTAATTAATTTAAATACTTGTATTGCGTGTACTTCATGGAGGGGTGAAACTTTCACAATGTAAAAACAATAACAACTTTAGGTATTAATACAAAAACTAATATCAAAGTATTCGACTGAATAGTTGTTAATAAAAGAAAAAGTTCGTTGTCTCATTGACTAGAAGACGTTGTCGAATCTGGTAATTCAGGGACCACGTACTATCAGGTTGAGAGTCCAATCCGTTACAACTTACACTTAAATAAAATAAAAAGAACAAAACAGTTCGTATTACAGGACTAGTTAGTAGTACACTGCTAGCGGCGTACTCTTGCGTGGAGGGAGTTAATTGATTTCGAGTGAGCTCATATTGCGAAAACAAAAAGTTATAAAAACACAATTGTTCTGCTGTTCCATAAGCCACTTGCGGAATACGTAGTTTCAGGAGCCTTAATCTTATACTACTTGTCCCTCTTAGGTCTTCATCAGTAAGTTCTGACGGACTTCACTCCAGTTCTTCAGAATCAGACATTGACAAATATGATTTCGCCAAGACGGGCTGGTATTTACTTGGTTTTGATCAGCTGAGTTCCATATAATATAAAAACAATAACAACTTTAGGTATTAAAACAAAAAGAATCGGCACCTCACTAAATAATTCTCACACTTTGTTTTTCTTTGTGCGCAACCGGACCCCTTAATATTTAAACACTTCCCTAATTTCTTTTAGGAACGCACGTCAACACCGCAACGGACCTCCACCAGAGTTTCCCCGGCTTCGTCCTATCCAGGCATAGTTCACCATCTTTCGGGTCCCAATAAGTGTACTTTACCTCAAATCCTTTTCCAATAAATCGGGATCGGGCTGTGCTACACCCCCAGGGGTTGGCACATAAAGACCCTTTCAGTGCGGCTAATGGGTTTGACTCCCTAAACCTTGCACACGTGTTAGCATATAAGATAGTAAGTCATATAATCCAACGTTACTGTATATTATGAGTGCTCTAGGGAGGGTAACTCACAGTAACAGAGGACCCAATCCGTAGCCATATCCGAAGACTTGACATGGATTGTTGAAGTAGCATCGACTGAAAGATTAATAAATACCAATCTCCAGCTTTCCGCCTCGCAGCAGCTTATTAAACTATCGAACTAAAATTAAACAAAACAAAAATAAAAATAAAAATAAAAATCAACAAAATTAAAACATGATAAAACAATTACACTGATAAACTACTAAAGCACTCGGAGAGCATTAAATAATAACGCTAGGTTGGCAGCAGCCCTTATTTTTTGAATATATATGGCAAATTAAAATAAGATTGTAAAAACAAAAATAACAATCAACAGAAAACATTTTAGTATCCGTTAATGCAGAGAATGACTAAAGTTATCAGTTATACTCCTCCCAGCCATATGTTAGTTCGGAGGAGTATTCAGATAAAATACACCTTACAGTGAAAGTGGTTACGAAGAACTGAAATACCTATAAGAGACTACTTCTTAGAAGCCGCTAGGTAACCTCTACTGGTAGACACTAAGCGAGTTACCGAAGCTAGAATATGAGATTATTATAAAATAGTTCACTACATTGAAAAAAAAAAGAGAAAAAACCACAACTGTTTCGGATGTTCCATTTTACACTAGCGCTCGTCGTTGTTAACACTTTAGTTGAAGTTATTATTTAGGAAATACTTTTTTAACAACAGCACTGCAACCTTCCAATCCCTTAACACTTTTCTTAGTTAGTTTTGTATCCATTAAGAATCCATATCCTATTTCAGTCACTTTCTTCAAACCGGAAACATCGATGTAGGTGAGTGACTCACAGTGACTAATAAAGTGATCGCCAATACTCGTTACTTCACTCAAGGAAGACAAATCCACGCTAGTCAGAGACTTTGAATTATTCAAGAATCCATTTCCTATTTCAGTCAGCTTCTTCAAACCGGAAACATCGATGGAGGTGAGGGACTCACAGTAACCAATAAAGTGATCGCCAATACTCGTAACTTCACTCAAGGAAGACAAATCCACGCTAGTCAGAGACTTTGAATTATGCAAGAATCCACGTCCTATTTCAGTCAGCTTCTTCAAACCGGAAACATCGATGGAGGTGAGGGACTCACAGTGACTAATAAAGTGATCGCCAATACTTGTTACTTCACTCAAGGAAGACAAATCCACGCTAGTCAGAGACTCTGAACTATACAAGAATCCACGTCCTATTTCAGTCAGCTTCTTCAAACCGGAAACATCGATGGAGGTGAGTGACTCACAGTTACTAATAAAGTCATCGCCAACACTCGTAACTTCACTCAAGGAAGACAAATCCACGCTAGTCAGAGACTCTGAACTATACAAGAATCCACGTCCTATTTCAGTCAGCTTCTTCAAACCGGAAACATCGATGGAGGTGAGTGACTCACAGTTACTAATAAAGTCATCGCCAATACTCGTTACTTCACTCAAGGAAGACAAATCCACGCTAGTCAGAGACTTTGAATTATTCAAGAATCCATCTCCTATTTCAGTCAGCTTCTTCAAACCGGAAACATCGATGGAGGTGAGAGACTCACAGTTATTAATAAAGTGATCGCCAACACTCGTAACTTCACTCAAGGAAGACACATCCACGCTAGTCAGAGACTTTGAATTACGCAAGAATCCATTTCCTATTTCAGTCAGCTTCCTCAAACCGGAAACATCGATGGAGGTGAGGGACTCACAGTAACCAATAAAGTGATCGCCAATACTCGTAACTTCACTCAAGGAAGACAAATCCACGCTAGTCAGACACTTTGAATTATGCAAGAATCCACGTCCTATTTCAGTCAGCTTCTTCAAACCTGACACATCGATGGAGGTGAGAGACTTACAGTTATTAATAAAGTGATCGCCAACACTCGTAACTTCACTCAAGGAAGACACATCCACGCTAGTCAGACACTTTGAGTATCGCAAGAATCCACTTCCTATTGCAGTCAGCTTCTGAAAACCGGAAACATCGATGGAGGTGAGGGACTCACAGCTATTAATAAAGTCATCGTCAATGCTGGTTACTTCACTCAGACAGGATAAATTAACGTGAGTCAGAGACTTCAGGTTGTTCAAGAACTTGCTGGGGATGGCCGTCACATTCTGAAAGTAGTGAAATCGATTGACGTCAGCGAGTCACAACTGTCTGACAGGAACTCTTGCTCAAAAGCAGTGCAACGGCTGCAGTTGGTGAATGACAACCGACGGATGCAAGACGGAAGCATCTTAACACAATCACTAGAAAGGGTGCCTTCATCGTCGATATATTCTGAGGCATCGAAGACACACAACATGTCGGGATTTTGTGCGAACAAAATGTCAATTCGAGTACGAAGATGTGAAGTTCTCAACTCCTCCGCAGTCACAACACGTTCAGGCCATTTGTATGTTCTTTTCACAGTACCCCAGTTGTTCGAATCTTCCAGCTCACGGAGGATCTCGGCACCCCATGAGGTGTTGTCAAATCGGGATTTGACTTCTTCCTTCGACGAGTGGGAGAGTCTCGGCCAGTCCAGCAGCAAGAAGAGTTCCTTCCTGAGTTGGGCTGAGACACCATCCTCTGTTTCACCCATGCCCAAGTAACCAATTCGAACTGTCTCGAAATACTCATCCTCGTTCAGCAGCCGAGGGAAGCAGGTGGACGAGAATACATTCCTCAGGTCATCTTCGACCAACTCCAACTTCCCGTCCCCCTTGAGATCAGCTTTAACAAACCCGATATCGGCACACTTCATGTCAGGATGCAAGGAAAGGGTTCCCAATAATCGCGAGCTTCCTTCCACCAGCTTCGTCGACTCCTTCTCCCTCGCCACCCGGTGTACTTCCTTGTACGTCGTCAATTCAGTCGCAGCCTCAGCATCCGTCATTCCAACCATGATCTCCTCCGACGATCTGAGAACTTCTGAAAAGCTGTCCATCAGCGCCCCCGACTCCTCCTTCCGACTCACTACTTCTACGAGCAGCTTCGCCATGAACCTCTGATGGCTCCTCAAAACAGAGGACAGGGAATCGACAGTTGCCATTATTTTTAAACTGGATGAGTTTCTAGTGATGAAGAATTAATTCAAAGGATGCGTAACTTCAATTCAAGAACGTAATTCACATGATAACTGACACCAGAGAACAATCATCGCTACTCACTATGACTGCGGAATTAATTAATTTAAATACTTGTATTGCGTGTACTTCATGGAGGGGTGAAACTTTCACAATGTAAAAACAATAACAACTTTAGGTATTAATACAAAAACTAATATCAAAGTATTCGACTGAATAGTTGTTAATAAAAGAAAAAGTTCGTTGTCTCATTGACCAGAAGACGTTGTCGAATCTGGTAATTCAGGGACCACGTACTATCAGGTTGAGAGTCCAATCTGTTACAACTTACACTTAAATAAAATAAAAAGAACAAAACAGTTCGTATTACAGGACTAGTTAGTAGTACACTGCTTTAATGTAAATACAATAAAAACTTTAGGTATTAATACAAAAAGAATCGGCAGCTCATTAAATAATTCTCACACTTTGTTTTTTCTTTGTGCGCAACCGGACCCCTTAATATGTAAACACTTCTCTAATTTCTTTTAGGAACGCACGAATTTCACTCTACCCTAGATATTTAAACACTACCCCAGTTCTTTCTTTTTTTTCATGACCTTAAATTACATATTTGTGTTCAACCTTCCAAGCACGTCTCGAAGGTTCGTCAGCAGGATTCTCCTTCGACGATCCATTCGAATGTGAGATTTCGGAGAGTCACACGACAACAGGTCGGGTTACACCCGACTTGTTCCTGCAAATAGCTGAAATCAATTCCGTTTAAATAAATATGGTCTGCAACAAAATAATGGATTGAAAGGTTACTACTTTAGTACTGACGTCATTATTGATCTTCGGAATTGAATCTTAACGTCTTCTGATGTTGTCCAAGTTCAATTTATGTTATTTATCACCAACACTGAACACCAACAGAAGGGATTCAAATGTTTTATTAAAACTGACTGCTCTGAATTTCATTACAAACATCAGCCGTCTTCCTTAAGAAGAGGAAGTAAAAAGATATCAACGCCCCAGTCAAGGAATATAATTACTTACTAATGGCTCAAGGTAATTATATCCGATTGTTTCGAAATCGCTCCTTCAAAATCATTCCAACGACATCACTGCAATCTTCCAATCCCTTGAAATCTTTCTCAGTCAGTTTTGTATTCTCTAAGAAAGATCTCCCTATTGTAGTCACTTTTTGAAAACTGGAAATATCGATGGAGGTGAGTGACTCGCAGTTAATAATAAAGTCATCGCCAACACTCGTAACTTCACTCAAGGAAGACAAATCCACGCTAGTCAGAGAACTTGAGTATTGCAAGAATCCATCTCCTATTTCAGTCAGCTTCTTCAAACCTGCAACATCGATGGAGGTGAGGGACTCACAGTGACTAATAAAGCGATCGCCAACACTCGTTACTTCACTCAAGGAAGACAAATCCACGCTAGTCAGAGACTTTGAATAATGCAAGAATCCATATCCTATTTCAGTCAGCTTCTTCAAACCGGAAACATCGATGGAGGTGAGGGACTCACAGTGACTAATAAATTGATCGCCAACACTCGTAACTTCACTCAAGGAAGACAAATCCACGCTAGTCAGACACTTTAAACTATGCAAGAATCTATTTGGTATTATAGTCAGTTTCTGAAAACCGGAAACATCGATGGAGGTGAGGGACTCACAGTGACTAATAAAGCGATCGCCAACACTCGTAACTTCACTCAAGGAAGACAAATCCACGCTAGTCAGAGACTTTGAATTATGCAAGAAACAATTTCCTATTGTAGTCAGCTTCTTCAAACCTGAAACATCGATGAAGGTGAGGGACTCACAGTTAATAATAAAGTGATCGCCAACACTCGTAACTTCACTCAAGGAAGACAAATCCACGCTAGTCAGAGACTTTGAATTATGCAAGAAACAATTTCCTATTGTAGTCAGCTTCTTCAAACCTGAAACATCGATGGAGGTGAGGGACTCACAGTGACTAATAAATTGATCGCCAACACTCGTAACTTCACTCAAGGAAGACAAATCCACGCTAGTCAGACACTTTGAAGTACTCAAGAATCCATATCTTATTTCAGTCAGCTTCTTCAAACTGGAAACATCGATGGAGGTGAGGGACTCACAGTGACTAATAAAGTTATTGCCAACACTCGTAACTTCACTCAAGGAAGACAAATCCACGCTAGTCAGACACTTTAAACTATGCAAGAAGCTATTTGGTATTTTAGTCAGTTTCTGAAAACCGGAAACATCGATGGAGGTGAGGGACTCACAGTGACTAATAAAGCGATCGCCAACACTCGTAACTTCACTCAAGGAAGACAAATCCACGCTAGTCAGACACTTTGAATTATGCAAGAATTCATCTCTTATTTCAGTCAGCTTCTTCAAACTGGAAACATCGATGGAGGTGAGGGACTCACAGTTACTAATAAAGTGATCGCCAACACTCGTAACTTCACTCAAGGAAGACAAATCCACGCTAGTCAGACACTTTGAATTATGCAAGAAACAATTTCCTATTGTAGTCAGCTTCTTCAAACCTGAAACATCGATGGAGGTGAGGGACTCACAGTTACTAATAAAGTGATCGCCAACACTCGTAACTTCACTCAAGGAAGACAAATCCACGCTAGTCAGAGACTTTGAATTATGCAAGAAACAATTTCCTATTGTAGTCAGCTTCTTCAAACCTGAAACATCGATGGAGGTGAGGGACTCACAGTGACTAATAAATTGATCGCCAACACTCGTTACTTCACTCAAGGAAGACAAATCCACGCTAGTCAGACACTTTGAATTATGCAAGAATTCATCTCTTATTTCAGTCAGCTTCTTCAAACCGGAAACATCGATAGAGGTGAGGGACTCACAGTGACTAATAAAGTTATCGCCAACACTCGTTACTTCACTCAAGGAAGACAAATCCACGCTAGTCAGACACTTTGAATTATGCAAGAATTCATCTCTTATTTCAGTCAGCTTCTTCAAACCGGAAACATCGATAGAGGTGAGGGACTCACAGTGACTAATAAAGTTATCGCCAACACTCGTTACTTCACTCAAGGAAGACAAATCCACGCTAGTCAGACACTTTGAATTACGCAAGAATCTATTTGGTATTTTAGTCAGTTTCTGAAAACCGGAAACATCGATGGAGGTGAGGGACTCACAGTTTCTAACAAAGTCGTCGCCAATGCTGGTTACTTTACTCAGACAGGATAAATTAACGTGAGTCAGAGACTTCAAGTTGTTCAAGAATTCGCAGGGGATGGCCGTCACATTGTACAAAGAAGTGAAATCGATTGACGTCAGCGAGTCACAACCGTCTGACAGGAACTCTTGCTCAAATGCAGTGCAACGGCTGCAGTTGGTGAATGACAACCGACGGATGCAAGACGGAAGCATCTTAACACAATCACCAGAAAGGGTGCCTTCATCGTCGATATATTCTGAGGCATCGAAGACACACAACATGTCGGGATTTTGTGTGAACAAATTGTCAATTCGAGTACGAAGATGTGAAGTTCTCAACTCCTCCGCAGTCACAACACGTTCAGACCGAGGCAATTTGTATGTTCTTTTCACAGTACCCCAGTTGTTCGAATCTTCCAGCTCACGGAGGATCCCGGCACCCCATGAGGTGTTGTCAAATTCGGATTTTACTTTTTCCTTCCCCGAGGAGGAGAGTCTCGGCCAGTCCAGCAACAGGAAGAGTTCCTTCCTGAGTTGGGGTGAGACACCATCCTCTGAAGTAGTCAGGCTCAAGTAACCAATTCGAACTGTCTCGAAATACTCATCCTCGTTCAGCAGCCGAGGGAAGCAGGTGGACGAGAATACATTCCTCAGGTCATCTTCGACCGGCTCCAACTTCCCGTCCCCCTTGAGATCAGCTTTAACAAACCCGATATCGGCACACTTCATGTCAGGATGCAAGGAAAGGGTTCCCAGTAATCGCGAGCTTCCTTCCACCAACTTCGCCGACTCCTTCTCCCTCGCCACCCGGTGTACTTCCTTGTACGTCGTCAATTCAGTCGCAGCCTCAGCATCCGTCATTCCAACCATGATCTCCTCCGACGATCTGAGAACTTCGGAAAAGCTGTCCATCAGCGCCCCCGACTCCTCCTTCCGACTCACCACTTCCACCAGCAGCTTCGCCATGAACCTCTGATGGCTCCTCAAAACAAAGGACAGGGAATCGACAGTTGCCATTATTTTTAAACTGGATGAGTTTCTGGTGATGAAGAATTAATTCAAAGGATACGTAACTTCAATTCAAGAACGTAATTCACATGATAACTGACACCAGAGAACAATCATCGCTACTCACTATGACTGCGGAATTAATTAATTTAAATACTTGTATTGCGTGTACTTCATGGAGGGGTGAAACTTTCACAATGTAAAAACAATAACAACTTTAGGTATTAATACAAAAAGAATCGGCAGCTCACTAAATAATTCTCACACTTTGTTTTTTTCTTTGTGCGCAACCAGACCCCTTAATATGTAAACACTTCTCTAATTTCTTTTAGGAACGCACGTATTTCACTCTACCCTAGATATTTAAACACTACCCCAGTTCTTTCTTTTTTTTTCATGACCTTACATATTTGTGTTCAACCTTCCAAGCACGTCTCGAAGGTTCGTCAGCAGGATTCTCCTTCGACGATCCATTCGAATGTGAGATTTCGGAGAGTCACACGACAACAGGTCGGGTTACACCAGACTTGTTCCTGCAAATAGCTGAAATCAATTCCGTTTAAATAAATATGGTCTGCAACAAAATAATGGATTGAAAGGTTACTACTTTAGTACTGACGTCATTATTGATCTTCGGAATTGAATCTTAACGTCTTCTGATGTTGTCCAAGTTCAATTTATGTTATTTATCACCAACACTGAACACCAACAGAAGGGATTCAAATGTTTTATTAAAACTGACTGCTCTGAATTTCATTACAAACATCAGCCGTCTTCCTTAAGAAGAGGAAGTAAAAAGATATTAACGCCCCAGTCAAGGAATATAATTACTTACTAATGGCTCAAGGTAATTATATCCGATTGTTTCGAAATCGCTCCTTCAAAATCATTCCAACGACATCACTGCAATCTTCCAATCCCTTGAAATCTTTCTCAGTCAGTTTTGTATTCTCTAAGAAAGATCTCCCTATTGTAGTCACTTTTTGAAAACTGGAAATATCGATGGAGGTGAGGGACTCGCAGTTACTAATAAAGCAATCGCCAACACTCGTAACTTCACTCAGGGAAGACAAATCCACGCTAGTCAGAGAACTTGAGTATTGCAAGAATCCATCTCCTATTTCAGTCAGCTTCTTCAAACCTGCAACATCGATGGAGGTGAGGGACTCACAGTGACTAATAAAGCGATCGCCAACACTCGTAACTTCACTCAAGGAAGACAAATCCACGCTAGTCAGAGAACTTGAGTATTGCAAGAATCCATCTCCTATTTCAGTCAGCTTCTTCAAACCTGCAACATCGATGGAGGTGAGGGACTCACAGTCACTAATAAAGTCATCGCCAATGCTCGTAACTTCAATCAAGGAAGACAAATCCACACTAGTCAGAAAACTTGAGTATTGCAAGAATCCATATCTTATTTCAGTCAGCTTCTTCAAACCTGAAACATCGATGGAGGTGAGTGACTCACAGTTTCTAACAAACTCATTGCCAACACTCGTTACTTCACTAAAGGAAGACAAATCCACGCTAGTCAGAGACATTGAATTATGCAAGAATCTACTTCCTATTGTAGTCAGCTTCTGAAAACCGGAAACATCGATAGAGGTGAGGGACTCACAATTATTAATAAAGTAATCGCCAACACTCGTTACTTCACTCAGACAGGATAAATTAACGTGAGTCAGAGACTTCAAGTTGTTCAAGAACGTGCTGGGGATGATCGTCACATTGTACAAAGAAGTGAAATCGATTGACGTCAGCGAGTCACAACTGTCTGACAGGAACTCTTGCTCAAATGCAGTGCAACGGCTGCAGTTGGTGAATGACAACCGACGGATAGAAGACGGAAGCATCTCAACACAATCACTAGAAAGGGTGCCTTCATCGTCGATATATTCTGAGGCATCGAAGACACACAACATGTCGGGATTTAGTCCGAACAAAATGTCAATTCGAGTACGAAGATGTGAAGTTTTCAACTCCTCCGCAGTCACAACACGTTCAGGCCATTTGTATGTTCTTTTCACAGTACCCCAGTTGTTCGAATCTTCCAGCTCACGGAGGATCCCGGCACCCCATGAGGTGTTGTCAAATTGGGATTTGACTTCTTCCTTCGAAGAGTTGGAGAGTCTCGGCCAGTCAAGCAGCAGGAAGAGTTCCTTCCTGAGTTGGGCTGGGACACCCTCTTCTGTTTCACCCATGCCCAAGTAACCAATTTGAAGTGTGTTGAAATACTCATCCTCGTTCAGCAGCCGAGGGAAGCAGGTGGACGAGAATACATTCCTCAGGTCATCTTCGACCAACTCCAACTTCCCGTCCCCCTTGAGATCAGCTTTAACAAACCCGATATCGGCACACTTCATGTCAGGATGCAAGGAAAGGGTTCCCAGTAATCGCGAGCTTCCTTCCACCAACTTCGCCGACTCCTTCTCCCTCGCCACCCGGTGTACTTCCTTGTACGTCGTCAATTCAGTCGCAGCCTCAGCATCCGTCATTCCAACCATGATCTCCTCCGACGATCTGAGAACTTCTGAAAAGCTGTCCATCAGCGCCCCCGACTCCTCCTTCCGACTCACCACTTCCACGAGCAGCTTCGCCATGAACCTCTGATGGCTCCTCAAAACAAAGGACAGGGAATCGACAGTTGCCATTTTTTTTAAACTGGATGAGTTTCTGGTGATGAAGAATTAATTCAAAGGATACGTAACTGTAATGCAAGAATGAAGGAAGCTGAACAGCGGGTTTCAAAAAAAAAAAATAAAAAAAAATAATCTTTTTTTTATTTTATTTATAAACATCACAGCAATATTGCTGGAAATTGGACAACCGGAGAAGGAAAAAAAAAAAAAAAAAAAAAAAAAAAAAAAACATCATCAGAACCCAGGACCCCTCGCATCAATTTCCCAGACGGACTCAACGGTTGGATTTTCCGATAATATTTCATTTGATGACGTTGTGAGTTTTGAACTTCTAAAAGCGACAACATGATCATGCATATTAAAAGTCGGATCAACGTGACCAGGTTGTAATAAAAGTTTGTCTCCAACATCAGGAAGGAGGTTGGAATCCTCACAAATTATTTTGAAGTGTTCATCTCCTCCATTTACAGTTTGAAATGATGAGTTACCATACCATCTAGGAGGTCCACTATCAATACTATGGGATTTGATTCCAGCATCTACTACGATCCATGATGTGTCTTTACGTATTGTCTTAGACATTACAGTTGTTAAAATGAATAGACTGGCTTTCCATTTGCTATCTCCTTCTTCAACAGTTGGTTCTGATGTTAAGTTTTTTGAATAATCAACGTCGTTGAATAAATAGCTGCCGGGTTGGATTTCTGTGAACACACCACTGCTGAGTTCGAATTCCAGTGACCCTGATCCAGCTCCAGTAACGACAAAGTTATCAGAGTTATCGACGAGGTTTGAATCTATAATAGCATCTCTCACATTGGTGACAATGTTCGTAACTTTTGATATTTCAATTCTCATTTCTTCTTTTGATCTAATGTGTTGAGCAGCTCCTTGATAACCCTGAATTCCAATTAAAGATAATTTAGATTGCTGTTTTATCAACGAAGATAACTCAACTGCTTCAGAAACACTAGAAACTCCACAACGATCTTGACCAACACCAACTTCAATTAAAATGTTAAAAAACACATCATGCTGCTCTGCTGCTTGTTGTAATTGAAGAATTCCAATCTCACTGTCGACAGCACATCTGATAGTTGATACAGCTGACTGGTTCATTGCATTGCATAGGCGATCTAATTTTTTTTTTCCAATAATCTCATTCGACATGTAGATATCTTTTATACCCGACATCATCATCGCTTCTGCTTCACAAACTTTAGCACAGCAAACTCCCTTCACAGGATTACCTCCAGACAGTTGTATTTTAGCAATCTCTGAACACTTGTGAGCCTTCACAATTGGTCTGATAGTTGCTTGTTTATGTCGAGTCATTGTTGAGTTAAACACCTTAGATAATCTTGTTATATTCTCATCCATTGCATAAAGGTCAACACACAGAGCTGGGGTATCAACTTCTCTCAATGTCTCTCCTACTAAGGCTGGAGTGTATCTTTTTAACATTTCTTTCTTTTTTTTTTTTTTTGGTTTGTATGCTATATAAAATACGATGAGTAGAAGTGAACTAAAAAGACAAAATTTTTGAGCGAAATAATCAGAAAGTTATTCAAAAGATTATTATAAGTAAATAAGTTCATTTTCAAATCTCTGAAGGGTTCCTAAAAGAGTTTCCATTTTTTTTTTTTCCAAATTCAGTCTTGTAAAGATGAAAAAACAGTTTTTAAAAAAAATAATATCCACACAAATCTAACTAATTAAGATACTAATTATTTTGTTTGTTGTTTTTTTTTTTTTTTGCGTAACCAATACAAAAAATCTCAAAGGATCATGAAAGTTACGCTGCCACAATTCTCATATAAAAAACAGATCGTCAAAAACACTCCCTTTTTTTGGAGGGAGGTTAGAATCTATTGCCATATTATATAACTTCTGTAGTAAAGACTAATCCCGTGAGTCTACTCGACAAGGTGGTTCACCTTTTTTGGTTGTTGACTTCCTGATTGTAATAGAGAAGTTTTATTTATAGCTTTACGTGGTTCCCAGATTCACCATCCCACGAGCATTGAGCAACCCAAGTGTTGTGTCTAAGAACCATCCCATTAAAAAGTTCTGAAAGGGCTGGAAGGCATTTCTGCCTCCGAGCTTTCATATTTTTTAATTTTTGAAGAGAATTAGCTGACTGAGATTCTGGAAATGGTGAGAACGGAGCTTTAGCGTAGATGGGAGCAGCGAGAGTTGCATTGGCCGCTGCGAAGTTGAACGCGATGTCATCGCAGAGAAGCTCATCAACAACTGGTCTGAGGATTGGTTCAGACTGTTCGTAGGCTTTCCAAAGTTTTTTATGACCGATTAGAGATCTCGGTAGAGATATTGAATAAGCTTTTCTACCATAACTATCTGTATGTCTTGGGTAGTAAACCCAACCATCTGAATTACGATGACCTGACCTACTCGCTGACTTCTCAACTGCTCGTTCGTTGTCAGAGTGACTTCTGACATCAATGCCAACGATTCGGTCGGGAGCACTTTTCCAAACTTCAAAAAGACATCGACCTCCTTTACTTTTTAAATCAATATCGTCATCCATGTTGAGGATAGCATCGGTGTAAACTTCACTAGCAATCTTCCATCTATTGTCTAATCGATTGTGTGATTGCGGTAGTATTCGGAGCTTATTATCAATGTGGTTAGAGACGCTTTCAGGAACTTTGTTCAGATCACCATTCCAAACAATTAATATTTCATGAACGAAGTCCCAGCTCTTAACTTCTTTTATAATAGAAACAAGTCTGTGAAACCTCTCACTTTTCGGATATGACATAAGTACGACTGTTAAGTTGTCAGTGTTTATTTTATTAAAATTATCTGATTCCCTCATTCTCATCTGTTGTTGTCGTTGATGTTGTTGTTGTCTTCCATTCTCAATATGTTTTCTATGTGTCAGTAGTAGTTCTCTATTTACCTTCTGTTCAACTTTTAAATCCTGTTTTAACCTCTCAATCTCTACAGTTTGATCAACAAC